>PVJI01007239.1:0-79569 GCA_004026765.1 Micronycteris hirsuta | reverse complement strand
AAAAAAATAAAAAAAATAAAAAACCACACCAGAAAATAATGATGTATAACACTTGAGTGTGCATATCAAAGACTTGGTATAGTTCCTAACCCATATCAGTAAGGGCCCAACCACAGAATCAAAAGCAGTAGGAGAAATATATATTAAGAGATTAATTGTGAAGACTTGGCTTATGAAATTGTGGAGGCTCACTAGGTAAGTCCAAAATCTGTAGGACAGACCACCAGGAAGGGCAGGCTGGAGCTCAGGCAGGAGGAGCAGATATGTTCCACAGATAGAATCTTTTCTTCCTTGGGGCAGCCTCAACTCTACTCTTAAGAACTTTCAGCTGATTAAGTAAGGCCCACCCAAATTCTCTAGGGAAAGCCTCCCTTACTTCAAGTCAACTGATTATGGGCTTTAATCACAGGTACTGAATATCTGCCTACCAACATCTAGATCAGTGTTTGAATGAATTTGGGGGACTGAAGTCTAGATGAGTTGACACATTAAAAAGACCTAACACACCCACGAGAAATGCTCAAAATGTCAGACTACTAATTATTAATTTATATCTGATAATAAAGCTAATAATGGATCATCATATAACATTTCAAAAAGAAAAATGCTATAAAAATAATACTCAGTCATAAGCTCTCTGTGAAAAGACTACCATTGGCCGTGCATCTTAAACATACTGCCTCTGCTTGAATTCCATTAAACTACATGCGTCCTTCACCTGACATTATATTATGAGCACTTTCCTATCTCCTGTAATATGTGAAGACTTCAATTGTTGCAAAGTATTTTTATAATCTATATGTATCATATTTTATTAATGACATAAGCTTTAATGGGGTATGTGGGTTCTTTCCACTTTTTGATTCTTTCAAGGATCTCTTTGTATAAATATTTGCCTGCATGTTAGTCCTGTATATTATTATTTTATAAGCTCCTAACTATTTAATAACTGATCTTGCCGGTTCTTGCAATTGCCTCTGCAAGAGCAGGAAGACCTGACACCCTAAGGCATCCATCCCTCGTATGTACTCAATTTCTCCTTCACACCCAGAACGGCACTTTTAGTGGCGCATCCTTAGGAGAATTTGGGAAAAAAGATATCCACTTGAGACAAGCTGATAGAAGATTTGCAATCGAACTAGTTCTTTTAAAAGTCTGTTTATGATGGAGTTTCTAGCCTGTGACCTTTCTGTTAAGAATTTATAGAAGTAATTTGTATTTTTAAGTGATTTATTTATATTTTCAAATTAATGATTTTTATTTTTCAATTTCAGCTGACTAATTTGCATTATTTTTAAATCTAGAGATTAAGGGAAAAGGACATAGCAGTGCTTGTTAGAGATCAGGGATGGGGAGGGCGCAAATATAAAAGGGTTATATAAGGGAGTTTTATATATATATATATGTGTGTGTGTGTGTGTGTGTGTGTGTGTGTGTGTGTGTATAAATCCATACAACCGTTCATAAAAATGAACCAAAATGTTTAAAGATGGGAGAAGTAAACTGACAAATAAAACAAATGGGGTCACGGAGGGGATTTTGTGCAGAAAGATTAAACATCTGTTCTTCTGAGATTTTAATGCCATAGTTTGGCACAGTATGCATTTCTAATCTTCCATCTGATCACTTAGGTTTGCTTTTTATAATTATTTACAACCTAACAAAAATTATGTTTGTACTTTATGAAAGATTTCTCTATACAAACAACACTGCCCTACTAAAAAGATCAATCTTTTCTACCTTGATTATTTTCAAATGAGGGCTTATTTACATATTCCATATTCCTGTGCTTAAACTTTTCCTACAGTTATGCTTAGATGAAATCTTTTAGCTAAATATTAAATCATACAAAGATACAGTCATCAATAATTGAATAAGGAATTTCAGTGTCATGTTTGAAAAATGGAAACTCAGTACAAATTTTAATGTTATCTGAATGCAAATTATGAGGTCTCCATTTTACTTTATTTTATGCTTATGGTTGGCAAAGACTGAAAGTCAAAGGGGTCTTGGTTTAGACCCAGGACATGTCATCCCCTCGTTGGCCCTGACTGTTCTCTGGGGGAGACTGCACACAAGGTTGCCAGAAAATGACCGAGCCAATGCCAATGATCTCTAGTAACCTTCTGACTGGTGGACCACTTGGTGTAAAGCAGTACTCACCTGTTACCCAGTGGCACTGCTGGGTGAAGGTTCTGTGTTCCCATTCACACGTGTGCTTTTTTTCCTCCATCATGGACAAAGACTTTTTGCAATTGTTTCCAACTTCTGGAGGTTTTGGAATCTGTGAGATACTAAAACCAATGGTTATGGCACTTAAGATTTACAATAAGTAGACAGAGGAGCCCCTTCAAGCCACTCCATTAATCCTTTGGAAATATTGTCTATTTAGATTTCTTTTGGTGGGAGAAGAAGAGAGCATAAGTTAGCTTTAAGATGATCTTGGAAGAGTTAGAAGACCCTAATGTCACTCGTCTCTGCCTCCATCTCTGCTGTGGTCCAAGCCCCCACCTCTTGTGCCAATCACCCTTCGAGACTCCCTCAACCACCACTCCAGCCACATGGATGTGATTTCTCCAGGCAACTTGTGATTCACGTCGGCAAAGGCAAGTCCAAGACAGAAAACTGGTTCTGGAAGGGCAGTGTCTAGTGGGTCTGATTAGAGGTGAGGGCTCCTTGGAATCTTAAATGTCTTCCAACCAGTGGGAATTAAAACATCCTTGGCACAAAAGAAGCCAGCAGAAGACCCCAAGCAGAAGCAAAGTAGGTGTTTGTTAAAAACTCAATGATCTGATTTAATGACGATCTGTTCACTCTTCTCTGCTACTCCCTGATGCTGTATCAAAGTCCAGTGGAGACTTAAGAATCCAGAAATAACACCCTTCTTTCCCCACTGGGTTTGGAGGTAAACATAAGAAAGATGCAAGAAATCAAAGAAATCATCAGCTTCATTGCCAATTAAACCAAGGCTGGAGGACATGACCTCAGATCTTCGGCCAGTGAGCTTGATAACACTTCCCCTTGAATTAAACAGACTCACAGCCACAGATACTGGCACAGATGGACCACTCTGGGAGCAGACCAGAACATATATGTCCAAAATGCAGAGGAGATGGGGCTGTGCAGGGATGCTCAGCTCCTTTTCTCAAATTCCCCAGTCAGAAACCCGGTCCCTTCTTCCTTGGGGGGAAATGAGTGAGGGAAGGGGGAAAAGGCAGAGGGCTGCTTAAGCTGAAGTCCTCCTATGGCTACCACTGCAAGAAAGAAATTTAAATACATTCCACTCCTGCTTAGCCAACCAGCTGAGCCGAGGTCTTTTTAGGCAAGAGACACACACAGGATGACATTTGGGCTAAAACAAAATATTACATCTGGAGGGCAGCTTGGGACTGCCAAGCAAGATGACAAAGCCTTCAAGGAGAATGTGAGAATATTAAAGATTTAATTGCTAATCTTGAGGACTCAGGGTTTTATAGTGTGACATCTTGGTGGAAATGTTAGCGTCTTCACAGCAGAAAGGTAGAAATTAACTGTCTATCCACCATACTTCAAAGGAAGAAAGCTTTTGGTCACTGTTGTTTTGAAAGGCCCTTGGAGTGTGGGGTGGCTTGGGCAGGAACCCAGGACCCCCATGGGGTGCCTGCCATCAGTAGGTTCCATATTAGTGCGGATGGTGGTCGCTCCCTTTGAGTAGCTCCAGACAAACTCTTCCACCAGCGTGTGCACAGGGACCAACTTGTAGCCGAGGAGTGACGGTGTGAGAGGCTGAGAAAGTAGCCCTGAAAGGTCTACAGGAATGGGACTCTTGAAGTTCTTTGTATGTTTAGTCTAAAAACTTTGTGAGATTTTAACAGTCTATCCCACAATCCTTTCATTTTTATTTTGATATAAAAATGGGGTATGGACTACCAACCATCAAGTAAAACTTACGCTGTCTGGGAAGACATGGTACATCTGCCCTGGGACTTGCCTACTGTACGCAGGTTGCTGAGTCATCTGCACAGCTCATCCCATTGCACTACCCAGCAACTATTTACCGAACAATCATTGTTTGTAAGCCACCCATGTTGTAAGTATAGTCGAAGTCTCAAGGAGCTGGGGCTTCTAAGGGAGGAATCTCCACTTTTATTCTATGTATAATAAGATAATAAATGTTAAATGTCTCTTCTACTTATTGGTGCCTAGTAGATGTTTTTTAAAAAGGCATTTTGTATCCTTATAATAATATTTATAATTATTATTATTTTAAGAGTATATTTTTAAAAAGACAAAAATATTGGCTTTCTGCTTGAAAAGAAAGGGGAATTTGAAAGCCTTGACCAAAAATGAAACAAAACAAATACATATATCCTGACCTTAATTAGGTTGAAGATGGATTTTAATTACAAAACAAAACAGACAAAAAACAAAGTTGGCCTAGTCTCAAATAATAATACTTGTACCTTGGAGTGTGGCAATGCCCGGTCATACTAACTAACCTTTGGGCACATTAAATATCAGTGCCCAAGCAGGACTACATTCCTTAAAACAGCCATTGGTCTAGACCAGCATCATCCAGGAGAAATATAATTCAAGACACAGATGTAGTTTTACATTTTCTAGTAGCCACATTCTAATAGGTAAATGAAGCAAGTAAATTTTTAAAATCTAATATATTCATAATATTATCATTTCAACATATGATTAATATAAAAACTATAAATAAGATATTTTACATTCTTTGTTACTAAGACTTCAAAATCCAGCATGTACTTTATACTTACACACATCTCAGTCTAAATTAGCTACATTTTAAGTGGCCAATAGCCACATGTGGCCAGTGGCCACCCAGCTGGTCAGACGGGTACAGATTTTAGAGCTTGAGTTAAAAGGTCAAGAATATCCCCCAAGAGTTGCTCATCAGCATACACGTGTGTGTGAGTGAGTGGGTGTGTGCATTTATTTTGATCATGGGCTTTGATAATAACAAGCATACTCAGTGGAAGTCATTCTAAATTTATTGAGGACCTCTTCAACAATGCAATTGCATTGTGTTGAACAATGCAATGTTTAAGGAAAAGTAGTAGTTTATGAGTGGGCACTAAAAAGGGTAGGTCTGAAGTAGTTGATTATTTGTACTTGTCCTGAGTGGCTCTGTATGCTAGACTCTGGGGTTCTTACTTATGTATTAGTTTTTATTTTCTGTCTTCTTCACCAATAGCAGGTTTTGCATACCCTTAGCACACTGTCATGATGCCACCCTCCTTATACCCACCCTGACAGAAGATGTCACTGCAAATGTTAAAAGTGCACATGAAAGTGATGGGTTCTTGGAGGGAGGAAATAAACATTCTTCCATAAACAAAAATGCTTTCATATGCCTACTGCAAGCATTTCATTTGTTTGACTAACTTCAAGATAGTGGCAGTTAAAAGATACATGAAGTTCTTTCAAATTGAGGGATCACCACATTAATTTATTCTATTTTTCACTTATTTTGGTGCACTATATTTAAAAATACTAAGACCATGGTCTGAAAGCCCCTGCGAAACATCAATGCTATGAAACAAGTCATTTGACTAATAGAGATGTAATTATTTCTCAAAGTATTAATTACTTTTGGATGCACAAAAGACCTGGGGATATTTAGAAAGCTTTTTTGTTGAAATAAAATACCCATGGAGGCATCTAGTTTTCCTCTGAGGCTTAATATATCATTTGTGCAAGCACAAATTTAACAGTCACTGCAAAGGAAATTCCAGGGAACAGGGTGGCTATCCATTGCACACCACCCGGAATGCCAGTTAAGTAACACTGTACAATATCAAGAATGGGAATACACCTCACTTAACAACAATAACATCAGAATGGTGTGGGATAGTTTGACTTGACTTATGCGAGATTTTACTTACAATGCATTAATTACTTAGTATATTTCATGTACAATGCTAAATATATTATATTTATTATGTTTCCGAATATTAACCTTCTGAGGACTACAAGCCTACTCCACAGATAAGGAAACTGAGGCACAGAGGGTGGTGCTCCTGAAGTTGTGCCATGGCAGAGCTGAGATGAGAGAAAACATGCTGTCTCTTACCCCAGGGCCATGCCCTTAACCAGCATGGAACCACCTCGTTCTGTTAAATCTCGTTTTCTAGAGGAGCCAACTGAGACTCGTAAATGTCACAGAGCTCCTTAGCTCCATAGCCAGAACCAGAACCCAAGTCTCCTCATTCCTGGGCCATGAGTGTTTAAGAACACAGGTCCAAATTTGTCCTTAGTCGAGAAGTGTTTTGATAGATCTCCACTGTTCTGCAGCAATGAAGAATTTCTCTGGGGTCCGTCACTCATGCAAAGCCCCAGTTCTCCAGTGTCTGTGGAGAGCAAAGGGTCTCTATAAATGGGGCCCCAGCAGGGGGTTCAGAAGCTTTCATCCTGGCTGCTAGGCTCCACATCCTTCGAAGTGCAGTTTTTATCCACTCCCTGGCCTACTCTTTGGTTACCCTCCCTCTCACCTGAATTGCCACAGTAGCCCCCACCTTGCCTTTAACAGACATGGGATCAGAAGTCCTGCACTTTAATCTCACTTCTGCTACCTGCCTTTGCACACCTGGGTTTGCAGGCAAATCCCTGAGAATATGCTTCATCACCTGTGTATGGAGATGACAGCCCCACCTCCCGGCGTTTGTCATGGTGTGCCATGACATGGGCACTCAAAAAGATTGATTACACTAGTGAATAAATAAAGGCATGCATATTTACATATTTATGAATATGTAAATAGTTTACATAACACCTTATGTCGGTTGTCATATGCCTATATGTATTCCCAGTTGCTGCCTTAACCTTGAGTAATGTGCTTTATCCTCATTCACAGATCAAAATTCCATCCGTCCCTCAAAACTTAGGTGCAATGGGGTGAATGTTTGTGTGCCCTGAAAAAAAAAATTCAGGCGTTGAAATTCCAGCCCCCAAAGGGGACGGTATTAGTAGGAGGACTTTTAAGAAGTAGTTAGGTCGTAAGTAGAATGAGATTAGTGTTCTTACAAAAGAGACTGCAGAGGGCCACCCAACCCTTCCCACACATGAGGCTCCAAGAAGTAGGCAGCGGGGAAGAGGGCCCTGATCCGACCACGCCATCTCAGACTTCCAGTTTCCAGAGTGATGAGAAGTACATTTATTTTGTGCATAAGTGACCCAGCCCGTGGTATTCTGTTACAGAAACCCAAACGGGACTAACACGTAAGGTAATTTTGCTCACTGTCTCAGCCAAAATCAAACAGCCTTCCTCATGCCCCTGCTGTCCAGTCCGAAGTGGTCGCCAGGGGGTATGTCTGCCCTCCTCCGATGAACACGAGCCAAGTCACTCCATCTGTGATGCCAGCTCATGCGCACAGCCTGGCCTACGGATCCCCAGAGCCTGGCCTGTTGACAGACTGCTAACCAGGTGTGTGACCTTGGGCAGCTACCTTAACCCCTCGGCCCAAGTTCCCCACACATCAAATAGAGGTGAGGCGTGGGGGCTGGAGGGTTAAAGGGCCATCTCCATAAATGGTAGACAGCAAATGGTTGGCTCTCTGACCTTTTCTCATCCACTTTCCTGCCACAAACCGGTTATTGCCCCATGACCTTCTTGAAGGCACAGATCACGGTTTATAACTCCGTGCACTATTACACATGCAATCAATTCAAATTAAGTGTCATTCGTAAGGCCAGATGAATTTGGCAAGGAATCACATCCAGAATCAGCAGTTGGTTCTAAGTGGGACGGACTCCCAGCAGCCCTCTGGGCATTTATTAGAGCCATTGACCTCGAGGAATCTACCAGATGATGGAGAGTTGGACATATGCAATTTTGCTCACAAAGTGTCCACTGGTGCTGTAAGGTAGTCCACCCTCTTTAGGAATGTAGACATTGTGGTACGAAAGTGGACAAGTCACTCTCTTCCTGCATCTGGGTCACTTACCTGTAAAGAGCAGTAACAGTGCCTTCTTCACACAGTGGCCGGGAAGCTTGGATAAACTAATGGCAAGAGAGCATTATAAACTGAAAGCATTATATTAGGGATCAGCAAACAGAACCCAGAGGACAAATCAGAATGGCTAGCCACTTCAGAAAGGGAATTAATTATCATAAAGAAACACAGGCACGCCTACCATTCACATTCTACCTGTGGCTGCCTTCGTTCTGTTCTGCAAGGGCAGAACCGAATAACTGTGACAGTGACCATATGGCTCACAAAGCCAAAAATAGTTGCCATCTGGCCTTTTGTAGGAAAAGATAGCTGATCCTTGCTTAATATAAGGAAGAGTTATTATTATAATTATGAGTATTGTTCTCATAACCACTTACGGAGAGATGGCATGATACAGTGGCAGAAGCATGGGTTTTGTAGTCAAGTCTTGGGTTTCAATGGCTTCTCTCTGTTTTGGGAGGTCAGTGATCTCAGGCCTGCCCGTTGACCTCTCTGAGCCTGGATAAACGAGGACGAGAACACTTGCCAACCAATTGGACACAAGGATCAAATGAAGTTACATTTGTAAGGTGTTTGGGATATGACAGCAACTTCTAACCAACTGTGAGTTTTTCTTTCCTTCAAATTCAAAGGCGATCTTCAGCATTTCCTATTTTTCTTGACTTTGCTTCACTCCTACAGGTGCCTCCCATTTGTCACAACAGAGACCCTCAGTTATTTCCTGTTGGTTTGGCAACTGATCCTCATAACCGTAAATGACCAAGACGCAAGCTGTATGTGGATAATACTGGGTTGAAGTACACTGTTTTGGTTTTGGTTTTTTTGTTTCTTTCTTTCTTCAGGAAAACATGCCTGAGTTTTAGCTGTGGGACAGAGCCTGTTCTGTCCCTAATCTGTTTGACCTGGAATGGTTTTCAGTGAAGACCTGGTAGCATCTCGAGGGACTGGTATTGCAGCTCCATAGAACAGGTACAGGAAACGCTTATCTAGTCTGAACGTCGTCATTTACTGGATTCTTGAGAGCACAGGAACTGTCCTCATGCTCACTAGAAAGAGACCTAAGA
Organism: Micronycteris hirsuta; assembly: GCA_004026765.1. Lineage (NCBI taxonomy): Eukaryota > Metazoa > Chordata > Mammalia > Chiroptera > Phyllostomidae > Micronycteris > Micronycteris hirsuta. Next base: position 70,547 of record PVJI01007239.1, on the reverse strand, counting down.
CTAGCACCCAGGTCTCTCCCTTGCTAGCTCATCTGGCAGTGGTCCACTCAGGCAGTGAAGGGGTTAAAACCTGGCTCTGAGCGGCAATCACTGAATTTGAAGCCCAGTCCACAATATACTATTTGCATAACTCTAGGCGAGACCAGAGGCTCCTCCTGTCTGTTTCTCCAGCTGTTAAATCAGAATGCTATCATCAGCACCTCCCGTGGGCCTGCTGTTAGCAGTAAGTGGTAATGGAAAACAATACAATAAAGTTTAAATTTTTTAAAAAAAGAAGAAAACATGTCAGTGTGCATATGAAATCCAGGGCCTCATATATACACTCTATTGATATTCACCAATTACTCATCTATTTAAAAACATTCAGTTAGTAACTAGTATTTGTAGGTATGAGGATGACAGAAACAATAGTTTATGGTTGCAAAGTTTCTTAACATCATGTTTGTAGGCCTCTTGTTTACCTGAGCAGCCACGTCTCCTATACCTCATTCCACACTTTGTTTTGGTCTCAATTAATTCTCTACACAGATTAAACTGCTGATGGTCCTATATACTGTCTTCTATCTCTTAGCCCTGAGTTTACTCATATCTTTTTTTTTCATGAAGTGCTCTTCCCCTGCCATTGGCCTGGCAAGCGCTTATTCATCCTTCAGTGTTCACTTCAAGTATCACCTCCTCCATGAAGCTCTCCCAGCCTGCCCCGATATGTGGGGTCTTTTGCCCATTGAACTTAGCTTCCCTTGCAGATTTCTTTCTTTCCTCCCATAGCCCATGTACTTCAGGGTATGAATGAGTGATAGAGCTTCTCCTTGTTTCTCATTGCTGCTTTGAGACACCATTCCTCTTATCTGTCATAATATCCACCACTTTCCATAAAAATTCATGTCATCAGATTTTTTCACCCTTAGCTCTCTTGTGGCACTTGTCAGCCCCAATGCAGCCATCCCTCCTCACTACTGAAGAATTTGACACCTGTTCACCACCTTTCTCTCCGCCATCTCTCCTCATCACCGTTTCCATTCATTACAATATGGCGGATGATAATACAATGTCCTGAGGCATAACATTCCACATCCATCTTCACTTTCACTTCCTTGCCTTCCATTCTGTGTTGAACCCACTCCAGTGAGGATTATGTCACTATCATTACAATAAAACTGCAGTCATCAGAGTAATCATTGACCCCTAGGCTAAGAGGGTCAAAATTCAAATTCAATCTTCCTCGTAGAATCTCCAAACAAAGTGACACACTTGATCACTTCCTCCTTCTGGAAACATTTTCTTCCTTGGTGCCCAGGAAATCTTAATCTCCTGGTTTTCTCCCATCTTTTGATAAGGCTATCTGTTCTTCTCAGATTCCCTCTACCGCCTGTGGGTATTGGCTGGAGAGATGACTCAGTAGCTGAGGGTTGGACTCAGCTAAAGACTTACTCGCCTACAAAGAACATTATTAGGACACCGCAAGTCCATGCTCATTGTCAGCTGCGGCCTCCACTGCGGCTGGCAGACAGAATCCCTACACACAGCCCCTTCGTGTGGTCTCTCTGCTTCTCCAGGCACGGAGACTGAGTTCCAAGAGTGGAAAATCCCAAACCAATCAGGAGGAAGCTGCATTGCTTTTGATGACTTGACCTTGGAAGATACAAAGCATCAATTCTTCCAGTCACAGGCCCACATCTTAAGGGAGGAGAACACAGATCTCACCTCCAACAGAAAGAGAGTCAACAACACATTATAAGAGCAGCTTATAGGGTAGATCTTTCTGTGGAGCCATCTTGGAGAATACAAGCTGTTGCAGATCCATTGAGAAGAACCAACATCGATTTTGAAATATTCCTGATAAAATGTGTAATGTGAATCTAAGCATGAGGCAATATTACAAAGATCCAAATGGAGGCACATTATAAAAATAACTGGCCTGAAACCTTAAAAAATGTCAAGAGCATGAACTTTAGGAAAGAATGGTGAATGTCCCAGCATGCGATAGGTTGAAGAGATGTGACAACTAGAGGCAAAGTGTGATTCTGAATTATAACCTTTCACAGCCAAGGGCATTATAGGCACAGTCGGAAAACTTCAATGGAATTTGAAAATTAAATGGTGCTATTGTACCAAGGTTACATTCCTGATTTTGACGAGATTATTGTGGTTATGTACAAGAGCGTTCTTGACCAGAAGAAATAAATACCACAGTATTCAGAGGAGATAGTGCATCAGGTGAGTAATGTACCCTCAGAGTTCTTTCTACATTCACAATTTCCTCAAGTTCAAGATGGCTTAATAGAATAAGTCATTCTTCTTTTTTTGATGAACCGAAGCAACAGCTGGTTGCCCAAGGCCATTCACACTAAACCATCAAGGCAATTGAATCTATCTTCAAACCAAGGAAATGTGTCCCAAACCTCAACTTCCCTTTGAATATGCAAAGACCAAATAAAAAGGAAAAATTAAATCAAAAGCGTAATGTATCTGTTATCTAACAGATTCTTGTGTAGGTTTTTTAATTTGTTTTTATTGTGTTTTTTTTTACTTGGAAGAGAACTCATGGCTGCCTTAGGCTCCTGTAAGAGAAAACAAAACCTGTTTTCTAAATAATTCACACTTCGTATTGACTAAGATCACAGCAGGGAGTTCAGAATAATCAGTCTATAATGTGTCATAACAATGTCTCACTGGAGGATACACTGAGTCGGGGACTTTCAGCAATCTCTCTATTTGTGTGATTGTTGAGACGCTCTGCCATCCAAGCCAAGATTAGACTTAGCCTTTTCCAACTCCTGAAAATCACCTTGTTGCTATGGATAAATCTGGCTCATAATCGTTCATTAAATTATTTGTTCTTATAAAGCCACAGAAATCTTTTACTCTTTAAAAAGAAAACATTATAAAGAATAAAAGTCAGTTTAGAAAAATAATAAAGAATGATTCTTAAGCTCTCCACTCTAACACTCATTCATATGTAATGTGCCAATGTAGAAACACGGGCAGAAAGAACAAACAAGTAAGAAAAAGTCACACTGCTCTTGCTTCTGGTCAAGGTGATGGGGAGAGCAAGGTCACCAGAGAAAGAATTAAGGGACATGAATGACATTTGTTAAGTCATCTTCAGTATTAGTTACATTAAAATTCTTAATATGAAGTGACTGTGACAAAATGTTATTATTTGTTCATTATGGATGGTGAGCACTCAGATATCCTTCCAGGGGTGTCCAACTTTGGGGCGTCTCTGGGCCACATTGGCAGAAGAGTTGTCTTGGGCCACACATTAAATACATGATGACACATAATCACAAAGTGTTCTCATGTTTTAAGTCAATTTGTGATTTTGTGTCGGGCTGCATTCATAGCCACCCTGGGCCTCATGTGGCCCGTGGGCCAAGGGTTAGATCTCCCTGCCGAGTTTAGGTGATTCTCTAAGTTGCCAGTCTGTGTCTGACTTCCCCACTTCCAGACATCTTTCAACCTTCACACCTCTAAGGAGTGGAGATGGGCGGACTGACACCTCTGTCCTAAAATTCACATGAAACTGCAAGATAACAAGAATAGCCAAAACAAACTTAAAGACAAAGTTGGAGGATCGACACTTTCTAATTGAAAAACTTAATACAAGCCCAAAATAATCTAGATGGTTTAGTAGATGTAACATAATGAAATTAAATCAAGTGCCCAGAAACAAATCCTTGCATTTATACTCAGTTGACTTCTAATAAGAGCGCAGAGAAAGTTCCATGGAGAAAGAAAATCCTGTTCAACAGATGGTCTAAGATACACGCCTGCAGTGAGACTCCCACCTTGCCACGTACACAAAAGCTAACTCAACTTCACTGTAGGTCTAAATGCAAAACAACAGTCATAAAGTTATTAGAATAAACCATGGGCATAAACCTTCATAACCTTAAGTTAAACTACAGTTTCTTAGGTATTGCACTAAAAGTAAGAGCAAGAAATGATAGAATAAACAAATTGCAAATAATCAAAAATTTTTAAAAAATGTTTCTGATACAAACAGCACCGTCGCAAACTGAAAAGGCACTCCACAGAATGGGAGGAAGTATTTACAAATCACATGTTTGATACAAACTTTTAAGTAGACTATACAAAGAATTGCTACAATTCAATAATAACCAATAAAAGAATTTTAAAATGGGGATGGATTTATATAGAAACACCTATATGAAAATATTCTTCACATCATAAGTTATTACAATGCAAATCAAAACCATAAGTGATGCGCTTTCTTACCGACCGGCTGAGTATCAGCAGACAGACACGTGCTGAGTGCTGGTGAGGGGGTGGGGGGACCACAAGCCTCACACATTGCTGCTGGGAGGGCAAAAAGGTGCAGGCACTTGGAAAAACAGCTCGTCAGTTCCTTAAAATGTTAACATAACTACCCCACGACCCAACGATTCCTTTTTAGGTATATATCTAACAGAAAGAAAACAAATGTTGGCATAGAAACTAGTACACAAGCGTTCATGCCAGCATTATTCGTAATAGTCAAGACACAGGAGCAGCCCACCACTTGATGAATGGATAGATAAAATTGGGTATATTCGTTCAGTGAAATATTTTTGGGCAATAAAAAGAGAATGTATTAATTCATGTTACAATGTGGATAAACCTTGAAAAACTGTAAGTGAAAGTAGTCACGAAAGACCGCATATGATGATTCTACTTCCAGAAATGTCCAAGTCTATAAGACAGAACGTGGATTAGTGGTGGCCCGGGAGAGGAGAAAATGGAAAATGACCACTAATGGGTATGAGATCTGTTTTAGAGGGGCAAAAATGTTCTAGAATTACATTGTGGTGATGGTTGCACACCCCTGTGAATATACTGAAACAGATTGAATGATATACTTTAAAAAAGTGAATTGCATGCTATATTATATTTCAATAAAACTGTTTAAAAACTGCCCGGCTGGTGTGGTTCAGTGGATTGAGCGCGGGCTGGGAACCAGAGGGTCCTGGTTCAATTCCTGGTCGGGGCACATGCCTGGCTTGTGGGCCAGGTCCCCGGTGGGGTCCATGTGAGAGGCAACCATACATTGCTCTTTCTCCCTCCCTTCTCCTCTCTCTAAAAAAGAATAAATAATATCTTTAAAAAAACTGTTTAAAAACTGTTGTGGTGAGTGGCTGAAGTGGATTATAGATCTTAATGAAAAACGACAGATAAAGAGTCCACTCTCACTAACAGCAGAGTTGTACAGTTTATTCACTGAGACTCCATTAACCAAATGGAACAGTTTGGCAAAGGCTCCTTCATGCCTCAAGCTTGGTTTCACTCAAATGCCACTTCTTTGGGTTCTGCTACTAAGCAGAGAAGTTTCCCCAGGAGGCAGGCTGTCTCTGAGGCCATTCTCCATTCAACGATTCCTGTCCTTCAAGGTGACCCACCCCCTTTCTGCCACTGCACCTGTGATGCAACCGTCTTGTACACAGAAAGATGAGAGGTCCCTTTCGGTTATGGTTTCAGGTACTCTCTGTACACTGATGACTTCTAACTGGGCGTCCTCCGCCTGGACCTCTTCCCCAAACTTCAGATACTCATGCATTTGGGAATTGACTGGACTTGAGCTTTTAGGACTCGATGAGACTCGAACTTGAGCTTTTGATACCTCCCAAGCATACTCCTATTGCCTTCTTTAACTCAGTGTAAGTGTGCGTCCATTCTTCCAGCTTCTCGGGCAAAACTTTCCGAGTCATCCTTAACTCCTCTCTTGTTCTCAGGCCTACCTTCTGTTCACCAGAAAACCCTATTGGCTTTATCTTCAAACCAAATTCAGATCTAGTCATATCCCCCTTCTGCAGCCCCACCCCCTCTTGCAAGCCAACCTCACATAACTGCAGGAAACACGGGGCGAGCCTCCACGCGGGCCTCCTGCTCTGTCCCAGCCCCTGCCGCCCACGCGCCTTTCGGTGTGTTCTCAGCACAGCAACCTGAGTGATTCTTCTCAGAGATGTCACATCACACTTCCTGCGCTCACTTCCTCATTCCCTTCACACTACAAGCCAACAACCTCTATGTGGCCTTCAAGGGCACAGGAGACCCAGACTTCTGTCCCCTCTCTGGTCTCTTCTCCGATCAATCTCTTCTCTCCACTCTAGCCAATTGTCTTTTTGCATTCTGTGAAAACCTGAGCTTTTTGCTCAGATATTTACATAGCTAGTATCCTCCCTTCCTTCACCGCTTTACTCAGATTCCGCTTTCTCTGTGAAGCATTCTGGGATACTGTCTCTTAAATTGTACCCGCTGCTCTCCTGGTGCTCCTGAGTCAATTTATTTTTCACCTAGCAGTCATCACTGCCTTTATATTTTGTAACATATGTTTTATGAGACTAATAAATAAATATATATTATATAATATACATATGTTTATATTTTGCAATATATACACATATATGTAAAACTATGTATATGTATATATACACACATTTATATAACATATGCACATATACATATATAGTTTTACTTATATTTTAGCAAAGTATAAGCATTTGCATTTTTACTTATATTTAATACTTATATAGAAATCATATCCATGCATTTTTATATATTTTACTATTCATTTTACTTACTCATCATCTTCACTGTCCCCTTCCCCAGAATATATCAGCACAGTGAAGGCAGAAATGCCTGTTGGTTGGGCTTCCTGCTGGATTCCCAAGGCTGAGAACAGGAGCTGGAACATTAAGGTGTCCAACGAATCTAATTAGTCACTTCCATCCACACCCCATTGGGCAGAGCCCAGTTACATGGGCCTCCACCTAACCTCAGGGGAATCTGGGTAACACAGAGAAGCAGAGAGAGGTCCTGAACCCCAACCATCTCTGCCACACCCAGGGTATAAGGACAGGGAGTGCTGGTCCAGCTCTTCTCTCCAGCCACCCACCCACCCTGCCCAAGGCACGTGTGGGGCCACGCTGTGACGTCCCCTTGTGTGTTCTGGTTCATTCCTCCCAGGAGCACACACTTTCCTACCTGTTCCCCTTACTTAGGAGGTTCTCTGTGGTTAGGCCCGCATCCATCACATTTGTCCCCCACCCTAGCTACCTTCCAGTCAGGGAGGCAGTGACCATAATCAAAGGCAGAGGAGAGAGCCTTTTCCTCCTCTTTTGTAAAGAAAGTACCATTTCCTTCTTTAAGTAAAGCAAATTCATTTCTTATTAGAAATTTGGCAGCTCCCCAAATGCTCGCACAAAAGGACTCTCTCTGAAATGTTCCCCGTGCTCCCTCCCACCTCAGGGCTTCCTCAAGCATGACGTTGCCTCGGTCAACTTCCTGGTTTAAAATATTCCACTTGCCTAAGGCATATGGACCTGTGAGGCAGAATGCAAACAAAAGAGGCCAAAGCCACCAAAAATTATAAAGCATTCCTTCACAAAGAGATGAAAGGAAATGGAATTTTTTTAAATTTTCCCTTTATTTCCAATTATTGAACCCCAGTAACTCCAGTTTCCAAGAGACCAGGGCATGTCTTCTCTGCCGGTGCCCCAAGAGGACTAGCATGTGTCCGACACTCAGTAGGAATGTCATGCACATTTGCTGAATGACCGAAATGAATTTTGGCCTCTGCCCTGGGTTCTACAAATGCACAGTCCTATTCATCTGTGAATAACCTTCACAGATCAATATTACCATTCTATTCTGCAGATAAGAGAACGTGAATCCACAGAAGTAGGGTAACTGGGCCAAAGGTCCACAGACAGTGAGCGACAGAACTGGAAAAGGGACGAGCTCTTTGTAAAGCCAGTTTTCCTACTCTCCCCGTGACACGCCCTCATCGGGTAAGTCAGTGGGAGCTGCTGGCCAGCGCCCAGGAGCATGTCTGTCCCTGAGGCACACTTAGTGTGGGTAGAGCTGCGAAACTTCACACAGGGCACGGGGAGGAGGGCCGGCCAGTGTTCCGCCTACACTCTTAGAAAAAAGACAGGTATGTCCCCCCCCCGGCTGTCCCCATGCAGCCATGTGAACCCCACCATCACAGACAGAGAGAGTGACAATGACTGCGATCATCACAGTGACCGGCTTTGACCTAGCTTTAGAGCGCGCCAACCATTAGGACATTTGGTCTTTTGTCTCGATCCTCTGAGAGAGGTCTTACCCTCATCTCTCCTGTTCAGTGACAGTTAAATCACTTCCTTTAAGGCAAACATATCGAGGTGTCCAGGCAGGAAGTTCAGTGCAGCTCTGTCTAACTGCAGAGGCTGAGGTTGTAGCCGTGATGGTGGACACTGTCTCACAGAGATGCGGGCATACACAAAGAAACACACAGAGACACATGCAGAGGTATTCTCAGCGTCAGAATGTTGGGAGTTGTCTAGCTTCCGTTCAAGTTACAATTCCTCAGTTAATCCTCACTAAAAAAATAAAAGCACATCTCAGGCCCCAACTCTATGATTGAGTCCATGGACATGCTGATTAGAAACATCATTGGTTTGAATTTTTTATAATACTGCTTACTTGACTGATTTAAAAGAGCACATGGGTACAAGCACCGGTCCTGGAAGGAAATGTCCAAGCTATATTTCCATTTGGCAGGTACGTGCTATGTGATCCCAGGAAAGTAATTCTTTTCTGAATGCCCGATTTCTCCTCAGTAAAACTAGGAAATAAATATCGACATCAGAGGTCTGGGCTGAAGGGTAGAACACATGATGAGGTATATAGGTAAAGTGCCTAGCCTGGCGCCTGACATAGGAAGCCTTGAGGAAATGCTAAGAGTTCTTCATATTAAGTGACTGGCTTTGAAAAGATCACTAAAGGTCTTTGTTACTGTTGTTAATGGTCATGATGATGATGATGTTTGGCTTGTGTGTTTCTTTTATTCCAGTGCTGGAATAAAAATCTACGCATATTTTAGGGCAGGAAAATATCAAAATCATGCACAGTTCTTACTATGACTCAGGAAGGGGCCACTTTAAAGAAGCCCATGTCTGAAGATGGATATTTGTCTCATGGAGCAATAGAAGGTGTAGTTACCTGTCACGCTATATAAAGCATGATGTTTCAAAAGTTTATGATACTAACTACTTCTGTTGTCACCTTTCATTTTTAAAAGTATCTAATTTGTACAATAATTATGTGGTCACATAAAGTATGGCCTCTTTTTACAAATGAGCTGAGTCCCCTTGGAAGATGTTGTGAAATGGCTAAATGAGGCCAAAGCAAATCTTCAGCACTGAGGGAAAGGCCACAGTTCTGCCACAGTGATTGAGCAACAAATTTGGGTCTGAGCTTCCTGGTAGCCAGGACAAAAATATCGCATAATCAGTTGTGTGATTCTCATTTCTAGAAGCAAAAGAGATATTGAGCTTTTTTAAAAATGATTTTGTCCATTGGAATTTCTGTCGGGGACAGAGAACAATGAAATAGGCCATGAGGAAGAGCAGCCCTTCTGAGGCATCATTAGCTAATCTGAGTCTTCTGCTGATTCTTGTCGTGTAGGAAAAAGCTGGATGAATTGAAGGGACTGACCATGGAAATCTACTTCTGTGACGTTCCCTGAGGTTCACACATGTATAGAAACACCAGAGGAGTTGGGGTACAGCCTTAGGAGTCGATATACAACAAACACTCTGGGTGAAATGAAGATCCAGCCTAAGATAAAAGTGTGTGAAAAGGTAAATTTGACTCAAAAGGGGAGAAAAAACAGCCTTTATCCTGGGGGAAGCATGAATGTCTCAGTATCATGTGTTGGCTGTTTATTTCTTAATCTGAATCCATGCAGTTTCCTTGGAAAGCAAGAATAGGACATAAAAATCTAAAACCCCATCTTGGGCATCCATTACTGAAATACAATTCAGCAATTAAAACCAGTGAACTAGATTTACACACACCAACACAGGCCTTTATAAAAGCATCATGTTGAATGAAATTAAGCTAGTTACAAGAAAATAAGCATTGTATAATAATGTTTGTATAAACTTTTAAAAACTTTAGCATATGGTTTATGGAGTCAAGGTATAAATATTTGAATGATAAATTACACACCAAATTCATCCTAATAGTGGTCTCTTGGGAAGGAGGGTGAGAGAGACTGGGAGCCAGGAAACAGCAAACATCAAACACAGGGTAATATTATAGTATAAACAGCAATGTGTGAACCAAATCTCATAAATTATTAATGTCTGTTAATTATGAAAGGCAGGTACACAGATAGGTGTTAAATTATTCTGTTTTTGCTTCCATATCTTTCCATGTTTGCATTTGCAAAGCATAAAAACATACCTGTTTGATAAGTTCACGTTGAAAGCCAAGCGCAACTGCCCTGAGACTCTCGTTACATCACAACCCCCAGATCGGGGGCAGAGGCATTCTTCCACCCACCACAGACCACACAGCTTTGGCCGCCCTCAGGTTCGGAGAAATCCCAGATGGGGGTCTCAGTTCCTGGGAGAGTTTAACCAGGGAAGAGAAAGTCTTCTGTGCTTTTGTCATGGAAAAGTCCAGAAACACATCAGAGCTATTTTGAAGCAGCCAGGTTCCTATAGTGATTGCATCATAGATCAAAAATCTTTCTGGAAGCTTCCTGTTGTACAACCTATAGGATCATAGGTAGAATTGGTCAAACCATACATTGGGCCTTTGATAAGCACTTAGTAAATTCTTCAAAGCAGTCATTGTTAACAATACCCAGATTTCCCTGATTCTGAACTCAAATTACCTTGTTGAGTGAGATATATATGTTGAAAAACTGAAATCATCAGGTTGCCATTTTCTTTTTTGAGGAAAACTGGGATGTGGGATGGGTATTCTCATTTTGAACATGTAAGTGTGTATCTGCCAATGATGTGGGTGCATTAGAACATGCCATCTTCTCCCTGGAAAGAATCACTGTACCTATCGTCAAACTAGGTAATATGGTTAAGTTTTATTCATTCTTCGTCTTATGTGATCACCTCCGGAAAGCTCCACCCTCCCTACCCAGGCTCCATGTTGGTTAAAGGATCCACTACACCCCGTGAGTGTCTCCTTCTCAATGTCAGATGGCCCTTTTCAGTTGGCAGTGGATATGTCAGGGCAAACAGAACCATTCTTTTTTTAATATTGATGGCTTTTTCCAAAGTCATTGACAGTCATCCATGCATATATTGATCCTATCACATTATCTTTTATCTTCATGTAGAGTTAAAGTAAAAGGAACTTGCACACTCTCTTGAGTAGATGTAGCCACAGAAAGCCTGGCCTGCTGACACTCTTGTCTCAGGGAATGACCCAAGGCATCTGCTGTGCAGTGGCTGTGACTGATTGGCCAAGGGTGAGCACGTGACCAAAAAGACAGCCCACTCTTAGGTTGACCTCTGGTCTTCGGCCAGGACTGACACTAATAGTAATTAGCATTTCGTTACGGCTCAACAGACACCAGGTACTAGACTAAGCACTTGCCATGCATTATTGAATTCATTCCTCACTGCATTACAGTGGGGGTTAAGCACCATAATTATACCCACAGGACTAGGAGAAAATTGAGATTCTGAGAGTTGAGCCAGTTGCTTAAGGTCATAGAGTTAATAAATGCTGGAGCTAGATTTTTTTTCTGAAATCTGTTGGACTCGAAAGCTAGATTCATACATCCCTGTGTGAAAAAAGATGAGTCTTGACATAAAATCCGTCTCTCACAAGTGTGGAATTTGGCAACATGGAGAGACCATAGCCATGATAATGGGTCGGAAGCTGTGAGGACCCCTTTAAGTAAAGCCATGGGTAGGTACTGAGACCATGAGAAATCAGGAAAGAGCAGGAAATGAGGGCAAGCGAAGACAGCCCAGTGCTGGAGTGATGAGAACTGAGAGGCAGTGCAGGGGAGGAACTGAGCTCATCCATAACAAATGAGCAGTAAGAAGATCTGCGAGTTTGTCCAGCTGAGGGTACCGGGGTCACTGTGAATGTGTTCTGTCCTTGCACTGGTCTTCCTGACGATCCACCCCTGACTTTTCTAAGATTTCTGTGTCTTTTACTATGCATACATATGTATCATTCTTTCAAAAAAATCACCTTCAAATAGAACCAGAGGGCACAGAGGAAACTCCTACTGAGCATCAGTAGGGTGAGACTCTCTGAGGGTAAGACTTTCATGCCCACGAGGCAGCCTTCACATCTCCATTTCCTTGAAGGAAACGGAGACTCAGATAGATCGAGTGGCTTGCCCGAGGTCAAAATTCATTTCTAAGCCCGACTGACTTTGAAAACTCTTGTTTGGCTCCCCAGATGCTTCCTGACGACAACCTAAAGAAAATAGTACCAGGGCATTTCCTGGGGGATAAAAATGCTACAGTTCCTGGGAGATGGGAGATCAGGGCATATTTGCCTCTTACTCAGAAAGCCGGCTGGAAACAGATCATGAGAGACTCCAGGCCACCAAGGTCAATGGCAGTTGAGTCCATTCAGGTGTGAGCAGGGCACATGTGTGCACATTTTTGATGTATGTGTAAGCACGTATTTGTGTGTGTCTCTGTGGAAGGCCCATGTGTCTCTGGGGGTGACTGTATGTATGACAAATGTGGGGGGTTACTTTATAAAAGAAACTTTGTAATTAGTAAAAAATAAACCCTATTGAAAAACATCAAAATTCCCCCATTTGTCAGAGATCTGGCCTAAATCTTTCTCTGAGGTGTTGTTTTTCAAGAATACATCAACTCCGCATGTGCCAAGACCTCCGCCTAGATTAGATGCAGGAATCGCTTGTTTCCCTGACCTTGAGCTTTCTGGACTTTTTTGTTCCTGCTGTGATGTTCCATTGTAAAGAATTAGAAAAATTTCCAGGGACCTTTTACGAACATCTAAGAAAATAAAATATAGCAGCATCACTCTCATTCACACAAGGCTTTGTGGCTCACAAAGTATTACACTTTCATGTCTGTAATTTTATTTGACCCACATAACAAAGCCGTGGAGAAGGCATTTTAAAATCGAAGAAACTGAAGCTTAGGAAGAGGAAGCAATTCAGCCAATGGGATATATTGAAAGACAGGGGGTAGCAATGGAATTTTAAATTCGACCTTCTTTCCTCCCAGGACTGCATTCTTGAAAACAGGACCCCAAAATGTTCTCTTAATTTACTGATTCCCTGCCCAGGCAACCAGCCTCTCCTCATTATTTTTAATGAGCTTCTTCCCAAGAGTTTCATGTGCCTTTTGGTAATTGCTACTTTCCCTCCTTCATGGTGAGAAAGTCTCTCTTAGCTCTTTATTTTGTCACTGTGGCCTCCAGATACGCCTCTGCCTGCGCATAAACCCCTCCATGCTCGCTGTGAGCTTTGCCTGCCTTCTGTGAGCCACGGCAGCGCTTCTCAAACGTGAGTGATGCAGATGATGCCAATTCCACCTGCAAGAAAGAAAATTCTCACTGGATCCCTTAGTGTTGGCTGGCAAATGTTCTTATAATGTAACTTAAATATGGATACATATGACCTCATTACAATGGCCTTACGCTTATAGCTCTTGTACCAGGAAAAAGACTTAGAAAATATTTACAAAGTGATCACAAACAAACCTATAATGGTCAACATCAGATCCACGTGTCGGCTGATATCATATTGCTGGAACTGAAAGTGATGTTTGAATTGTGACTACAGTAATGATTGTTTCGACAAAGTGTGTGTGTGTGTGTGTGTGTGTGTTCTGTGTGTATCACTTCGGTGTGACTTAACAATTCAATTCTTCCAACATTTGTCTCTATTCAACTTATAAGTTGGGATAGCATTTGGTTTTTATTTAAAATAAATGCATCTTTTCCATGTTAAATTCTGCTTTGGTTCTTTTCCCACAATTAAGGTAACACTAGTTGGTGGAAACCCAATAAATGTGTACACAAATGTGTGAAAAGTTTGCTTGGAGTGTGTCGTCATAAAGTAGTTCTCCAAATGATCTACAGTGGCCTGAAATTATTTTTAAAATTGTCTTTAAACTTACCACAAAATGTACTCTTTGAAAACTGATAACAATCTTTAGAGAAAACTTAAGAACAATGGTTGAAGGAGCACAGCTCAGGCAAAATGAATTTTTGAGGGGTGTGAGTTCCTCCAGCCTAAAATAATTCCTCGGAATGACATGGAGACTGGGGAAGGTGATCTTCAATAAATTATCATATACAATATTCAAATAGTCCCATGACACCGTTTGATCGCTCTTTCCCATCAGGTCCTGAGAAGAAGGAGAACACATCTAACATCAAAAAGCTGGCAGATATCAGATCCAGGACGAGAGCCAGATTTTCTAGCTCCAAGAGCATAATGCAGATAAAGGACAGAACCAGAGGTCAAGGGTAGCTGCTTAGCAGAAAGAGTGGGAGCTGTCAGAGAAGGGCATTCTGGGAACTCTTGGGGCCCACAAAAGGCTAGAGAGCAGAGCTCTGGAAGAGTTTTTTAGAAGGAGCTGATGCACCTGCCCACCCAGGGCCCCATCACCCAGAGGCTGGTGAGAGCCAGGTCTCCAGGAAAGGGGCTCTGCCGTTTGGGCCGTAGGCTCGGGGGACGAAACCACATCAGAACAAGAAGATCCAGAGAGCTACGTACAACCTGGGCGAGACTCCTGGAGATAGGAGCTCGTAATTAGGCTGCTCGAACCCACTTTGAGGAAAACGTATGCTTGGAGGGAAGGGAATTAGGTCCCATTCTTTTTTTTTATTGTTTTCAATTTAACATTGTATTAGTTTCAGATGTACAGCGTAGAGGTTAGGCAATCATATACTTTACACGGGGCTCCCTCTGATGTGTCCAGTACACACCTGGCACCATCATCATTATTATTATTAATTGACTATATTCTCTATGTCCTACTCAACATCGCCATGACTGTTTTGTGACTCCCAATCTGTACTTCCGAGTTGCTTCACCTTTTTCTCCCAGCTCCCCAGCACCTGCCCTTTGCCAACCAACAGTCTGTTCTCTGAATCTATGAGTCTGTTTCTGCTTTTCTTTTTTTTTTTTCAGTTTGTTCTGTAGATCCCACATAGATGTGAAATCATATGGTATTTGTCTTTCTCTGACTGACTTATTTCACTCAGCATAATATTGTGTCCCATGCTTGAACGGCCCAGCAACTCCAGAGCAAAAATCCAGAAAAAAAAAGAGCTCAGCTTCCAGAACTCAAGAACCTGTGAAGATCTACTCCTCTAAAAAGCAATGAGAACAGTGGCGAAAACTGCCAAGCCTACCTTTTAAAACAGGGGCTTTTAATAATCAAAAGACTGTTTATTCAAGAAAAATGGCTGACGCCAGTGAGAAAAGAGCCTCTGGCCTTTCTGATCCTCTTAAGGCATGGCCCTCCCCCCAGCTCTTGAAGGCCAATAGCCTCTCAGCTTCAGCTGCTGTGAAAACCAGCAGCCCTCAAGCCATGGGAAGGGGGAGGGGATGGACAGATTGGGACAGCTCCCAAAGCCCTTCCCTGGAGAGTTCCCACTCTTCCACCTGTCTGGAAGCGCTCTGAAAAGCCCTCTTCCCAGAGCCTGACTTGGTTTGACGCACCTCTGCAGGAGGAGCCCTACCCACAAGGAATTTGGCAACCCCCCCCCACCCCGTCAGCTTCAGTCACTCACCATCACAGCCACCTGTGCTGTCACCATCTGCTGCTAAGAAGAGACTAGCCACAGTGCGTGCAACTCAATGGCTTACGCAGCTCACACGGACGATCTCCCTGTTCTGGGGGTTGGAGCCCAACACCAGTCTCCCTGGACTGGAATCAAGGTCTGGGCAGGGCTGTATTCCTTCTGGAGGCTCCAGAGGAGAACCCACTCCCTGGCCTTTTCCAGCTTCTAGAGGCCGCTTGCTTTATGGTCCCTCCTCTCCATCCTCAGAGGCCGCCACCCCGCATCTCTTGGACCGAGCTTCCATATCACATCTTCCTCAGACACTCTCACTCTCCCACCCCTCCCTCTTTTCAGGGCCCTTGTCATCACATGGGTCTCTTTCTGTAAATCCAGCATAATCTCCTTAGCGTAAAGTCAGCTGATTAGCAACCTTAATTCCATCTGCAAACTTAATTTTCTTTGCCACATAACTTATTCATAGGTTCCAAGAATTAGGATATGAATAGATATCTTTGTGGGACCATTATTCTTAGTACCACACCCATGACCCACCAATCCCACTCTTGGATATAGCCAAGATAATTGAAAATGTATGTATAACAAAAAAGTTCATCAGCTAATGAATGAATAAACTAAATATGGTATATGAGGGGGACCCAACATATGGAATTTCTTTTTAAAAAGTGTGTATTTATTCTTATGTGTTTTAACTTCAGTCACCTTCTAAGTGCTCTCCATTTGATGCAATGCACCTATAAAGACATTTTTTCCATTGCTCAAAACAGTGTTTGAACCCACCAATTTTGATGCCTTTTAGTGCTTCCGCCATTTTTTGTTTCACCTCTTCCACCTCAGCAAAAGTCCCTTTGAGGACTTTTTCCACTAGGTGGCGGAAGTTGCTTGGAGTGAGATCCGGTGAACAGGAAGGATGGGGTATAGGGGTCATGCCATTTTTGGTCAAAAATTGTTGAACCCTCAGCACAATGTACACAGGTGTGCTCGTAAATCACCCTTCATGGAATGGGTAAATGCATTGAAAGAGTCTTCCAAAAAATTCACCGAAGCCGAACGCAGCCTCTCACAACAACACCAGGTGGTACAGTGATACAAATGGGCTCCTAGAACACTCACCTAGTGGGGGAAGCCTGTGCTACAAGGGGCCCACCCTCCAGAAGATAATTCCAGAATTGGAGGGGTCTCCCTATAAAGTATCCATGTAGTAGAATATTAGTTGGCCATAGAAAGATATGATGTCTTAGATGAACTTTGTTTTGTTTTTAAACTGGATGAACTTTGAAACATTATGCTAATAAAACAGCCAGACACAAAAGGTTACTTATTATTTAAGTCCATTCATATGAAAAACCCAGAATAAGCTAATCCATAGAGATAGAAAATTGATTAGTGTTGCCAGGGAACTGAGGGAGGGAGGAATGTAGACTGACTGCTAAGGGGTACGGGGTTCCTTTTAAAGTGATGAAAGCATTATGGAATCAGTGATGATCCATGCATGACTTTGTGCATATTTAAAAATCACTTAACTGTCCACTCTAAAAAGGTAAACTCTATGGTATGTGACTTTTATATTAATAAGCATTTAAAAAATACAGATACAGCCCTGGCTGATGCAGAGTGGATTGAGCGTGGGCCTGTGAACCAAAGGGTCACTGGTTTGATTCCCAGTCAGGGCACATGCCTGCGTTGCAGAATGAGTCCCCAGTAGGGGGCGTGCAAGAGGCAACCACACATTGATATTTCTGTCCTTCTCTTTCTCACCTCCCTTCCCCTATCTAAAAATAAGTAAATAAAATCTCTTTTAAAAATACAGATACAGATAATTTGTACAGATACAGATTTAGGCTTTTGGAAGGAAAACCTAAATCAACAGTAAAGAGAGAGACTTTCTGTGTGGGCTTGGGAAGGGGGCTTTCTCAACACGTTTCTTTCTCAAGAGCCTGTTAGGGAAACTCCACATAGGAATGGCAGTCAGATGAGCTCTTTCTCCTGGTCTTCAGCTCCTGTCCCTTCCTCTGCCTCCACTAGTGCCTTTATTTGCAGGAGGAGAGGTCAGGCGGCCATACCACAAACTAGCAGCGGCTGGGGGCTCTGCACAGACTTTTCTGGTTCCACCGGCTGTTCTGTGTCCACCACACTAGGCAGCATCTGAGCAGTGGGCCAACGACACCTGGCATCAGGCACCAAAACTGAAACACAGCAGCAGCCATGGCACAAGACAGGTTTGCCACTAACGGAGCATCTCTCTCAGCCACATGTCACTGTAGTTGTGCCCATAATACACATTTGACGATAATGAAAGTTAATCACATGCCGCTGCATTCTGAGGTTAAAGTTGTTATTTTTTTGTTTTAATTTGGTTTATGCTTCCACGATGATTATTCTAACTGAAGAGGTTTCTGAGGGCTCTTGGAGACACAGGCGGCATGACACAGTGCTCTCGATAACTTTTCAACAGCTCCCTTTACTGCCAATTAATAGTTATGAGTGTCTGGAAGGTTCACATCCCACTACTTTAGAAATGTTTCATGAACTGACTTGTGTAGCAAGCACTAAATATGCGTGCATGCGTGCAACTCTTGCATCTGAAGTTACTTTCTACATTTATTGATTCATATTTTATCAACCTACTGGCAGAATGTTATACAGGTGTACACAGCCAGGGCCCTCGAATCCAAGCGTGGAGACGTTAGTATTCATTTATTACATGGGCAGGTCGCCTCAGTGGAATAATCCTGTGTTGTTATGCTGCAGAAATGACAGGCAATAAATGAATAAAATGCGGTCCTTTGAGGGAATCCAAAAAGGCTAACGTCTCTCCCACTGGCAGTAAAAGTAAGTTGTCCACCTTGGGCAAACAGATAGTATCAATACATGTGGCAATCCTCCAAAGCTTTTGGGACATGACCCTTCTGTAATGACTTCTACTTCAAAAGTGAAGTCCCTCACTGTGACAGATCATTAACAGGGCCCTGGAATGTGTGCTCAGTATTCTCAGTACGAGCCAAGTGAATGAGTCACCGTAATCCAAGAGCCAGAGCTTAGACTTGAAATGGGTTTCTGAGGTAATCTGTTCAGAAAACAGTTGGGATCATAACAGTCATCCCAACCCCAACATCCTGATTAAATGGTTGAAGTTCAGAAAGGTTGGCACACACGTCTGAGGCCCATGTCTGGTTAAAGGCCGAGCCAGTTTGGAACATGTTTATAAATTTATTTCCCAAACATCATGGAGCATCAGCTGTGTGCTAGAAGCTGGAGGTATTAGCTGCCTTCCAGGACCTTACAGAGAACAGGGGAGGCAGCGAGTGAATGGATACCCATGGTGCAACACTACACAGGCTCAAATTGAACTGCCTGGGTTCAAATCTCAGCAAGTCCACTTATAAGATACAGTACCTGAGTCTGTGATCTGAAAAACAGGGATAAATATTGCCTCTGTATCTTAAACTTGTTGCATGAACTAATTGATATAATACCTGTGAAATTTTAGCAGTGTTCAGTATACTATAGGCAATATATCTCAGCTATCATTAATATCATCATCATCATCATCATCATCACTGTGATCATTATATGTACCATGATAAACTTAAATACAAGGTTTTAAATAAATGTTTAGATAAGAGGATTATAATCCAACCTGGGAAGCAGAGCTAGAGTTGGAGAAAAGGAATAGGGAGGTGTATTAGGTTGAATAATGATCCCTGAAACACATCAGATCCTAAAGCCTGGAATCTATAAATGTTATGTCATTTTGCTAAAAGGGTCTTACAGGTTTGAGAAAGGCAGGACTCTTAAGTGGAGAGATTCTTTCCTGTGACCCAAGTGTGCCCTAAGTAGAATCACAACTACGTTACGAGAAGCAGAGCAAAGTTTGACACGAGGACATACATAAGAAAAGGTCGTGTAAAGATGGGCCAAAGAAAGACATTGGGAGACGCTGGCCTCAGAGGGCGGAGCCATGCGGTCCCAGGCCAAGGGATGCTGGCAGCCACCAAAGCCACACAAGACCAGTAGATTCTCCTCTGGACCCTCCAGGGGGCAGGTGGCCCCGCTAACTCCTTGACTTGGGCTCAGCGATAGTGATTTCAGACTTCAGGTCTCCAGAACTGTAAGAGAATAAATGTGCTATTTTAAGACATCAAGTTTGTAATATTTGCTACAGACATCCTGGAAGATACAGACATCCTGGAAGAGGGGGTTTGACATATACACCCCAAGATGATAAAAAAAAAAAAGCTGGTCAAATAAGAGAGGAGATGTTTGGTACATGATAGGAAAATCTCGGAAGAGGCTCTGAGCTCATAACTTTGTAAAGCTGGACCTCAAGTTATCTCTAGATGAGTGTGAAGAGGAGGCAAGAGAGGAAGTAAAAGAAAGATTAGCAAGTCCTTGAGAGACATTTATTCTCAATACCTGGTGTCGGAGCATGCTCACTGAACAAAGGAGGAGGAATTCGCAAGCCCGATTCTTCCTGAAGAAGTAAGAAGAGTCTAGAGTTTTTTCTTAAAAAGGGGAATAAGTAACCCCTGGCTTTATAAAAGGGCACGCGCAGGGGTGGGCCAGGTTTGTGCCTGGAAACACGTGCGCCCCCAAAGTGCTGTCACTGGGAGGTTCCTCGGGAAGTGGGCCCTGTGAGTCTTGGCAATAACAACAGCTACAGAAATAATGCAGTCCTAAAAATAGCTGCTTTCAGAGCCAGTTCTGAGGGTAACATCCATCCTGGTGATGCCAAGTTAACAAGAAGCAGTGTCAGGTGCCCGGGTGAAAGCGGACCACCATCAGAACAGCACAGGCAATGCCTCGGGTTAATTAGGAGAAGTGGGGTTGCTGCTCTCCTCAGAGGGTTTATTTCAAATTTAAATCAATCATGTGCGCCCTTTCTGGGTTCTTTTTATTCATTTATTTATTTTTAAAATTTAGTTTGATTAAGAAAGAATGATACTAACAGCATTAGAAAAAGCCCATGGTTAGTTTTTGTGCTGTTTATAATTTTACTCTGCTATATCGAAACCCTCCCTATGTTGGGTTTTGTTGGTTTTTTCTTTCATTTTATTTCAAAAACAACATTGATTTTCTAGAGGTTATAATCCATTTTAATTTGATAGAAACCAAGTGTGTTTCTAAAATGACCTTGATTGGACTTGAGGGTGTATTGTCAAAAGCGGGGATAGATACATATGTTTCCAATAAAAATCATGTGACTAGAAATCATGCAAGGAGTCACTTGTCATGTGCTTGCTTTCCTCAGCAAGAGGGCAACTCAAAGGAATCTACGTATTGGTCAGGACCCTGCTGAAAGCGAAGAAAAATCACCGGAAATCTGCCACACCCCACATAAGTGTTTCACACCTGTTCCTTCTGATGTACCAGCAACCTTGTGCTGTGCTCATTCTTTCATGTGAGATCATAGGGATCCTAGGCTTAAAGACACTTGCCAGTGTTCACAGAGGCATGGATAGAGCTAGAATTCAAGATCAGGTATTATATTTAGACTCTTACTGGTTGAAAGGGAGTTATAGGGCTACATTTCTTGTGTAGGCAGTTAATGAAAAGGACATATAGATATTCAAAAAAGTGCCAGGATGTAGTCCCTTGAGATCCCATAACTTCTGAGAGTGCAGTAAACTCCAGAGTTCAGGGCAAGAGAGAATAATAGTTCATCACTCTTTAAAACATAAGAGCATCAGCAGGGGTCTAGCATTATTCGTTATCTTAAGATTTAGTTTAAAATATCTAAACATAGCCCTGGCTGGTGTGGCTCAGTGGATTGAGTGCTGGCCTGTGAACCAAAAGGTCGCTGGTTCGATTCCCAGTCAGGGCACATGCCTGGGTTGCAGGCCAGGTCCCCGGTGGAGGGCATGCAACAGGCAACCACACATTGATGTCTCTCCCTCCTCTTTCTCCTTCCCTTCCCCTCTCTCTAAAAATACATAAATTTAAAAATGGTTTTAAAATATTTAAACATACTCAAAATTAAAGTGAATTGTCTAAAAAATTTGCATATCTACTGCACAGATACAGCAATTTTCAGTTGTTTCCGTAATTGAGTAATCTGTCCTTTTTAAAATTTTGTTGCTGTAGTATAGTCAAGCAAATCCAGATTCCATTTCATTTTTATGTTCTTTGGTGTGTCTCTCTAACAAATCTGGACGTAATCTCATGAACCTAGTGTCATTATAACACCTACTAAATTATCACCAATTCCATGTTATAATTATATACCAGGACATAGTCAAACTTCTCTGCTTGTCTCTCTATAATGCCTTTTTACACTTCCTTTTTGCAAAACATTTCCAGCAAATACATCCGCAAAAACAGAAATCAAGATCTATTTATTATACTTATCTGTTAAGCTCCTCTCTTTTTTGCTAGGCTATTGATTTGTGAAAGACAGCTTGTTGTCCTTCAGAATATTCATATGTTGAGTAGTGAAACTTTGCAGTGTATATGGGACTGTTCTGGTTTATACCCCTAACTCCCGAAAAGAGCTTAATAGCACTGCTTTTAATTCTCAAGAAAATCCCAGTTTGGGCCATATAATGATCAGATATTATTTACTCATCTCTTTGCATTGTTTCTGTCAATACAAGAAATGTCCAAACCTGTAGAGAATTTTTATGAGTTTATTTAAGCCAAACTGATGACAATTGCCAGCAAACAGATCTCAACAAATTGAGAAAATGCTCCAGAGAACATCAGTTTTGTAGCTTGTGGGGTTTTTTGTTTGTTTTGTTTTGTTTTGTTTTTTCTTTTCTTTTTTACATTAGAATCAATGGAGGAGACTTAAGGAGGGTTCATATAATCCATTGGTGGTAGATTAAGGGGGTGGGGAAAAGCAAAGTGGGGGAATCTCTGGCGTTGGAGAAAGAGTACAATGGAGAGACCCACACTTCTTTTACACGGGTGGGTACAGGAGAGTTCGTAATCAGCACTGTCAGCACAGAGAGCGGGGATTCGGGGAACGAGGCCGCCCTGAGGGGTTCTGTGCTTGGTGCTCTGGCACGGAGGGCGAGCCCTGAGCGGCTGGGGCAGGAGTGTGCTCTGACACCTCCCAGGCACGCTTTCTCAGATGCACAAAGACAATCGACAGGCCCGCTTAAGGTAAAGATTGACCTTTCTCAAGGAATTCACAGGCTTAAGATATGACGACGTACCATGACCTGCTTTTAGTTACAAATTTTTATGTTGGGATCTGCCTATGTGGTGACTTTTCTTCCGTCTCTGAGTTTGTGAGGTCACCATGCAGGCCTCCCCTGAGTTTATCACAATACATGACTCCTTCTTTGGCCATATGGTGATATTGAACTCTTTATTCTTTAATTTTTTTTTTCACATAAATGTAAATTAGTTCTGGACTCAGATTAGGTTAAAATTCAACTTCTTTAGTTAAAAATATTTCACAGGCGGTACTGTGCCCTTCAGATTACCCACAATAATGAGGTAAGTCAAGTTCAATGTTTCTAAACTTGACCAGTGGGTTTAGGGGTAATTACTGATTCCTTTAATGGGAATTTCCCCATCAGCCTTTCACCCAATGGTTTTATCTTGAATCCAATATTTTATTATAGTTTGAAAATATTAACTTCACAATTTTATATTTTCATCCACATTTTAGTTTGCATTCTCCCCTGAAAAACTCTTCTTTGCCATAGGATTAATCAATTATACTTAAATACAATAAAGGTGAGATAAATATCTAAGTATTTTGAAATAGCCAAATTTCTAAATAGTGGTTTCGTGAGTGAAAATCGAGTTTATGAGTATGGATGATGGTTGCTGGGTATGAGTTAAGACGGTTCGTTCAGGGTTTGTTCAAATCTTCTGAGTGCTCCTTGTTCCACAGTAAAATTAGACATGTGACTATCTGTGGAGATGCTAGAGACCTAAGGAGAGAGGAGTTGGTATGAATGGGTGCCAGTGCATTCTCCATGGCCCTCCCCCTGCGTCTGCCACGAGAGGCAGTATGCAAGAGAATGCTTGTCCTCACCCAATTCAAAGTGTCTCTACTGGAAAGTCTGTTGCAAAGTGATCTCACAAATGATTAGTAGTGACAATGTCAAGCATATTCATGGTCACCCGAGGCCAAAAACATTGCTCTACGCCACAACAAGGTATAACCAGAGTAGCGGAATTATGTGGCACAGAGCCTGGGAGCTGCAGACAGAGAAAGTGATTTGTAGCCAAGTGCTCAGAGGATGCTCTGAACAGACCACAGCCACAGACCGTCTACTTCCAACACAGAAACTGTGCTTTTTCCTGTACCACCCTGACTCTCTCTGGTCAGAATCCTTCTTGCATCTTTCATTTCCAAACCTTTCATTGTACCAAAAGTCAATTTGAGCAATTCTGAGTGCGAAGCATTCAGCTTCTCTGGCAATTACAGATCATCTGAGGCATCAGTGAGATGCCAAATCTGGGCAGGTGGTTAAGTCCTGCTGACCTCTGAGTTCATGTCAGCTGTCTGGTTAGGAAAACGTTTCATGTACTAGGAAGCTCAGGTGGCGCCCATGTCCAGTTCAGACAGATTTCATTTGGCCTGTAGGTTGAGTGTTGGACTCCCAGGGTTTAGAGTGTAAGGTCTAATGAATCACAGTTTATCCTCTTTCCTTTTGTTTCATTTATTTTTTGCTGAGGAAGAAAAGCAATCTGCACAGCCTCAGTAATAAACAGCACCAACGTATGCCCCTGGTTATGGAAATTCCATCAGCAATAGTGTCAAGAAAGTGCATTTTGTCTGTTACTCTTCCAGGCAAACATAGCGAGGCTCCCAACGAGGTGTTCAGAGAAAGATCGACACACTGGAAATTGCAGAAAGAAGCTGCATCGTGGGTAGGGTGGGGACCAGGAGGCGTGGCCTGGAGGATGGTGGCTGAAAGACCTGAGATATGCTTTCACGTGACAAGTATGTGACTTGAGTCAAGTCAAGGAGATTTAGTTCTCTCATCGGCAAATAAGAATAGTAACATAAACACACACGTGGGAACTGGCGAGAACCTGTTGAGATAATGCATTCAACGACATCTTTGAAGTTAAACAACTTTCTATAAATAAGTGGGTTCTATGGTCTGTGAGGTCTGTCTGGAAAAAGTCCAGCCATTGTTAATATAACAGGAATGGTTTGCTCAACATCGATGTAACCTGGCAGCCAAGGAGAGTGGACTGGAATGTGCATGTGTGAGCAATGACAACTTCACTGTACTAGTGAGTGGGGGTGGTACACGCCATTGAGTGAGCATGTGTACTGTGTGGCCACCACATTCAAAATAACTGAGTACAGCAACGAATATGCACCAAATTTTGTGTGAAGCTTGAACATTCCTCCACAAAAAATATTAGATGATTCAGAAGGCTTTTGGGGACAATGCAATGAGTGCAGCACAAATTAAAAGTGTGGCACAAACACTTCAAAGATGGTCGAGAATCTGTTGGAAATGACCCACATCCTGGAAGGCCTGCAGCAAGCAGACACCTGAGAACGTTGAACATGTACAGGCTATTTCTGGCTTTTCCCAAACCTAAAATCACTTTGAAAGAGAAGAGATTTCAGACCATTGATGAGACTCAGGAAAATATGGTGGGGTAGCTGTTGGCGATTGGGAGAACTGTGTGAGGTCCCAAAGTGCCTGCTTTGAAGGGGACGGAGGCATCGTTGTCCTATGTACAATGTTTCTTGTATCTTGTATCTTCTTCAATACACGTCTCTATTTCTCATAGTACATGGATGGATACTTTCTGGACAGATCTCATGTATCTAAATTACAATCCTTTGTGTTATCTCTGAGGAAGTATGGCAGGGAGGGAGGAAGGGAAGAAAGAAGGTAGTAAATGTGTGTTGTTACAAACACTAAATTTATCATCATTTCTTACAGCAGCAATAGGAAACTCATACACCAACCAAAGACATCAAGACTAGTAACCTACCCTAGGACATCTGCAATGCCACACCTGATGAAATAAATGTGTTCTATGCTTAGACTGACAAAGAAACATGGCCAGTTGTCCCCTTGAGTGAAAGTCATCTCTTATCACTGAAAAGCAATTGTATGCAAATAAACCAACTGAGTCAGAACCCCAAAGAACTCTGGGGAAGAGATGCCAAACCATAGATGATTTGGGGAGATCTGGGGAGACAGGGAAGGCCTACACACTGACAGTTAGCCAGAATAAGAGGGATAGAGAAAAACAAAAATGATTCCAGCCATACTAAGCAGTTTGCACTCTCAAAATTTGGGGGGTAGATCACAACCATAGTAATAGCTAATCTTCGACTCTCAATTGTTCTTGGCTTTGGTCAACATCTTCATGGACTTTATAATCTTAAATCTCCATCCTCAAATCTTCACATGTGCTACACCATTAATTCCCCTAGGGAAGTTACGTGGAGGGCTGATAGGTCCTGAACTGAGTTAGAGACAGATATGTGTAAAGTGCAAAGTGCCTTAAGAACACTAATACAAATAAACAAAAATGTTAATTGTTTAAAGGAGGAGGTGATCCCCCCCAAGAAGTCACAGGAAAGGACCCTGTGGTTTTCCCGTGGTGGGCCAGGACCACCTCCTCTCCTGGTACTTGCTCGCATCTGTGGTGCCACCTGGATGTCCCCCCATTTTTACTCAGTCTGTGTCTGCTACTTCTGGCCTGAATTCCTCTTCAGGGTTCACTGCTGATGGACACTGCGCATAACCTGCAGGAAGCTAATTAAATGCCATATCCTGGCTTCTTTGGTTGGCTTAAATGGCAGTTCATTGATCAGAGGTTTCTAGGGATTAAAGGAAACTGCCTATTAGTCACGAGAAAAGGGCTCTAAGATTGGTCTGATTACAGGAGGCTTTTAAAGGGCAGGCATGACTGAGGTCCCCAGCCGTCTTCCGGTCGAAGGCAGGAAGACGCCGTGGGCAGCCAGTTGCCTTGGGTTCTGCCTTGTGCTGACGTCTCCAGGTGGCAAGCATGTTGAGCAGGGAGGTGGTCCTTGTGTGTCATTTCAAATACAAGGTCTCTGTTTGCATGACTCATTACTTCACCACTGAAAATCCATTCAAAGGCAATCCATCCCTTCCTTCCTGGATAATCCTTTTTTTTTTTAAATCCCTTGCTGGCATCATTTCAGAGTTTACTGTGTATGTGGCATTCCTAGAACACACTGACTACATCACATCATGGATTATTCTCTGCAGAAAGTCACAGGATCCCCTAACTCCAAAGGGCCATGGCGATAGGAAGGAGAGGTTCCAGGATGAGACACAGGGTTTCTCAGGGGGAAAAAACAAACAAACCATAAATAGGATGAGCAAAAATACGCCCTGTGTCAACCAGGCCTCGGGCACAAACCCAGCCTCACAGAAAACTCAATAGCTTTAAGCTGAATAATCTATCTCCGTTCGTATCTCCCTATTTATCTTGATGGAAGAGAATGGAGATTAAACAAGAAACTGCTATGTTCCAGGTCTTGGACTACAGATTTTACATGCTGTGTTTTACTGCAGGTGACTTAATTCTCCCAACAAATTCTCAGCAGGCCACTCGGTAAGCCCGCAATGCATCATTATCTCTGTTTTGCTTCTGTGAGATCACAGTTTAGAGAAGTGAAGTCACTCACAGTCGTATCCCTGATAAAAAGCAGATTTTGAAAGCGTGTCTGCCCACTGCTAAAGTCCAGCCTTTCCTACAACATCTGATTGCTCCTGAAGTACTGGGTAAGTCTGGTATCGGAGCTGCCTGGCGCTTCAAAAAGGGGGGCACTTACCCAGGCCAGAAACTAAGGGAGAAAGCTAAGCTATTCTTCTGGAAGAGCCCAAGTAATTCTCAGAACAATTGACAGGACAAAGATAAATATCTCTAATTTTAGAAAGGACAAAGCGGAGGCTCACAGAAGTTAGGTCATTGGCAGGCACAGGTGGTAAAGCTAATGCTGGGGATTGCCATTCCCCTAAACCTGCGTGCCACCCTTTTTAGTTTTACATCACTCCTCATCCATTGCACAGCCAAACATCCACCTAGACTTGTCCCCCTTCTTTCCAACACACAAGCTACCCAGTCCTTCTCTGTCACATTTTCCTTGCATCCAGAAAGTAAGACTGAGGCAAGGACAGAGTCCTGAGTCACGTGACATTGTCACACAGGTCCAGGCAGCTCAACAGCAACTCTTATCCTAAATCAAGGATGACTCATGAATTCTTCTTCTTTTCATATCACCCCCCATGAAATCTACCTGCTACTCCCGATTGCTTTACTTTCAAAATGCACCCTGACCCCCGCCACTTCCACCCACGCATACCCACGAGCACCATGCTGCAAGTCTCCAGACTCTCCTTCCTCAGCAATGTCCTGCTTCACCTCCCTGCAATCCTAGTCTTTCCCCCAGATGGTCAATGCCGTCTGCCTGTCCAATATCCATCTCTCCTCACCCCTTCCCCACTAACAGAACCCTATTTTGTCTGAAGCAGAGCATGTTCAGGAGAAGAAACACCAACCACACAATTGCACACAAGCCTGCCTTTCTCTAGATAAATAGATAGATATCTCTATATACATATATCTATATGTGGTTACACAGATATATACTGTTTAATTTATAATATACATATGCCACATGCATGCCATATAAGATATGGTTCCCTTTATATATAAATTTATATTTGTTACATACGTATATAACAAATATAAGGAGAGAGACATAACAAATTTATATATAACAAATATAAAGAGAGAGAGAGATTCTAATAAATAGTAGGGCTACATTCAAACCTGGGAAGGAAGATTTTAGAAAGCACACAGAACACACATTAACTATTCAATACTGCCTAAAATCAATCTCATGATAGAATCTGTCTTTTCACGAAGGGTCATGTCTTGTCATCTTTTCTCAAAAGAAAAGTAAGTTTCTTAGGTGATGCAGGATATTTATGAAAGAGACAACAAAATTCATACATTAACTGCTCTCTGGGTTCTAAGAAACTGGCTTATGTATACAGAAAATATTAATATACAATAATTATAACGTATTTCCTTATTTCAAGAGTTTATAACCTCGTGGAGAAAGCTAACCTGGCACCTGCCGAGATGCTGTGTGTCCCGTCGCAGGCTGACCCAGCCCAGCACCCTCCGGCCAGCCCCAACTCGAAGGAGCTCCGGTGCTCTCACGCTGCACCTGTGAGAAGGCAAACGCCTTTGCTTTGAATCCTCTTTCACTCATGTCTCCTGATGTACTCCTGTGCTTACCTGCCTCCCAATAGTTTGCTTCCGTCTGTATTTCTGCTTCCAGTGGGTTTGGCGAATCTGCTGTGACCCTGGCTGGTCTCCATCTCCAGGACCACCTGCCCCTGACTGCCTGTGTAAACAGTTAGTGTGTTCAGGTTCTGACCCTTGTGACTCAGTGAGGGAGATCTGCTCCCTCAGTCTCTACCCCGACCAGAGAGCTTCACACTGAGCTCTTCATGGACAACGCCCAGGAGCAAAGCAAGGGAGCAGTGGGCAGAATACTCAAAGTGCTGCATTCAGACTGACTGCAGTGAGCCAGGTTTCAGGGTCCATATTTGACCATTCTCTCTTGAGCCAATTATGAAGTGAGATTATGGGCCAAGAAAAAAACCAGGAGTACACCAGTACATGCGTATAAACTGTGGGTGCAACCCAGAGTCTGAGTGGTTAGGCTACTAGGATAGAGTCAAGAAGACGTAAGTCACTTGACATGCTGTGTACACAGTATGAGACATGAGTGTGTGTGCGTGTATATATTTTATATACATATATACTTTATATTATATATAATGATTTATATATAATTATATAGATTTTATATTGTATATATAATTTTATATTGTATTAAATTATATATATAATTTATATATCTATAAAATATATATAAAATTATATATATTTATATAATTAAAAAATATATAATTTTATATATATTTTATATATATAAAATTCATGGGAGCAGTATCATAGAGTTACTACTTATTCTTCAGAAATCTTTTTTTCTGGCTTTTTAAGGTGCTTAATTCTATCTCTTTGATCAGCACTCTGTTTCCTTGAGAAAGAATGCGTGCGCCACAGAGAGAGCTGTGTGGCTGGGGAGATAAAACTGTGGGCCAGGAGTCAGGAGCACAGACTCGACTTCCTCCTTTCACCCCCAACTCCCGCTGTGACCTTGTGGACATCACTTAAATTATCTGCGCTCCCTAGTCCTCCCTTTGCAAAGCAGGGAAAACCTAGCCTATGTTAACAGCAACATGAAGGAAAGGAGATAAGGCTGTGAGGACTTTAGGTTTAATGGAGAGAAAAATACTGCAGGAAGAAAATTACCATGTACGTACACACAAAGTGTAATTTATGGTTAAGCCTGAGAAAGCTGGGTGAGGTTCCCTTGACCTTATACACAAAGGTACCAACTGCAAGGTTCTTACCCCAACTCAGAACTTCTGTTATTTCTAGATTTGCCTTAGCCAAAATGTGATTGAAATGTGTTTTTATTCCGCCTTATACAATCACCTAATCACAAAAACAGGAGAACGGAAATCTCTCCTTCAACTTGAGAGCTAAGAAATGTCGAGGTCAGATTGTACTCTTGGCTCTGAATTTCCCTAAGC
The DNA here is from genome assembly GCA_004026765.1 of Micronycteris hirsuta. Classification (NCBI taxonomy): domain Eukaryota; kingdom Metazoa; phylum Chordata; class Mammalia; order Chiroptera; family Phyllostomidae; genus Micronycteris; species Micronycteris hirsuta. Next base: position 40,407 of record PVJI01007239.1, on the reverse strand, counting down.
AGAAGGGAAAACATCTATTGTCCCACCTCCCCATGTTCATTCTCTAGGGGTGCATTTGCTGACCACCCACGGAATGGCAAATGGGGCACAAGGGGTGTATACCCAAGCCCCTTACAGTCTGGCTACTCCAAGAGTGGCCCACGCCAGCCACATCCGCATCATGTGGGGAGTTTCATAGAAATGCGGGCTTTTCAGCCCCACCTCAGACCTGCTGAGTCATCTGTGCCTTGTTAACGAGATGCCAGTGTTTCTTCGACTCTTAAGACCATCCATCGAGATGGAAGCAGGGCCCAGCCAAGGTCGGAGCAGAGATAAGAGATATATCCAACAAGCTACCACGGGAGCAAATAGAAACCCAGGATTCTATAAGGATCAATTGGAAAGGAAATTTGTGAAAGAATATTCCTCCCACATTGTTTTTCTCCTAAGTTATCCTTTTCTTTTTTTTAGCTTTTTATGTTCTTCTCCCTGTCAGATACCTAAATTTCAGAGTGCCTAGGGTTCTGTCCCCAAACCTCTTCCCTTCTCCAGCTACACGTTTTCTTAGGAGAGTGTATGCAGTGTCTGGTCTTTACCATAGATACCGGAAGGTTCTCAAACGTGCATTTCTAGCCCCGATAATTTTCCTGAGATCCAGGCTTATGTGCATAGCTGCCTGCTCAGTACCTCTACTGAGCAATCTAATGGGGTCGGACCCTTAGCCTGGCCCAGAACGGAACACGTGTCTCCCTGTATCATAACCCACTTCCTGCCAGAGCCTCCTCTCCCCTGCCCGCCTATCTCAGGAAATGGCAACAGTATTAATACAGTTATTAAAGGCCCAAACTAGGAGCAATTCATGATTTTGACATTTTTCTGTTTCCCTTGCCCGAATCTAATCCATCAACAACCTTTGTGAGCTCTTCCTCCACAATGCTCCCCAAATGCTGTCTTTTCTTATCAACTTTACCACTGAAACCTGAATCCAGGTCAGCATCCCCCGGTCTGTCCCCAGATCCAGCAGCGTCCTCCTCACGGTATCCCCACGTGCACAGCCGTGTCCCACAAGCTGCTATCTGCACAGAAGCCAGGGAGCTTTCTAAGCAGTCAGTGAAGCCTTCTCTGCCTGCAGCCAGGGCCGGGCTCTTGGCCACGCCCCACAAGGCTTTTCACGACGTGGTCCAGGCCTGGCTCTTGAGCCTCGCCTCCAGCCACAATCTCACTCACCACTAGGCTCCAACCACACTGGCCTGAATGCCGCACACCAAGTGCACGCGTTTCAGGACCTTTGCATCTGCTGTTTCAAAATATTCCCCATCAGACATTCGCACGACTGTCTTCTCATCATTGCTGTCCCAACACGAACGTCGACTCTGCGCCGCCCACCACCTCCGGACAAGGCCACGCACAGATCAGTTTTCTCTCTGTCATAACCCTTTACAGGACTCCACTCACCTTCATCACTTATGTTTGGTTTCCTGTTTAGTGTTCTGTTCTTTCCTCCAGCTTCTAATCGCTTGGAGGGCAAAGACCAGGCCTCCCTTGTTGGCACTAATCCCTAAAACGTTTTCTTGCCGGCAGTAGGTACTTACCCTACATCCGTTAACGAGCCCACCTCTTTCTGAACTCACAGGCTCAGCTCATTGTGTCTATGCCGCCTAATACCTCACAGCAGAGGCCCTGGGGGGGCTGCTTAAGAGCAAACACTTGATGGCAGTTGGGAAGCCCTCGGGCTTCCCCACAGGAGCTAAGCATTTTTTAGGAACCATTTGAAATATGAAAACAAAGGTTCTTGTTTACATGTCTTAATTGCTCTTCTCTTTGAAATGTTATACAAAAAAAAAAAAAATTAGCACAAAATACTGGATTTTATATCCAAAAATAGATTTTAAAAAGTGTTTATTTATAACATGAAGGAACCCATGTATTTCGTCTTGTGTGATGTGTAAGAATTATCTGCACTCGGTGACACTGTGAGGCCAGGAATTGGAATAGAAACTGTTCTCGGAATAAAAACAGCGAACTGAAAACTATTGTATCAAACATTCTCGTTTTCTGTTTTCCAGACACTGTGGGGAAAGCAGCATCTGAAATGGTCTGTATTGTACTAATTTGGGAAGAAAGTATAAGCTTTATGAGGGCAGAGCACCTATCCATTATTCACTGACATGCGATTCCCTGGCTATAGCTCAGGGCTTGGGAAGCAGTATGAATCTGGTAAATCCTAGCTGATTGGATGAAGCGGAACCCAATTATAGAGGGTCGGTGTTGTGCGCACGGATTCATTCATTCCGCAAGCATCTACTGTGTGCCAAGCACTGTGTTAGTGCTTTAGGATAAACAAAGCAATGAAACAGCAATGACTCATCACAGAGACCTTGAGGGATTCTGCAGATCTTGACCCTTACACGACGTCTGCCTCTGTGTAGCCTTGGGCAGTCATAGGACCCCTGAGAGCGGAGCCTTCGCTCGCTCCTTCATGGCAACGACGAGAGTGCGAGACTATGCAGCAGTGAACTCAGCGTGAACTGTGAGGCTGGCATCCCATGGGGTTCTCTACATATACGATTTCATATAATCCTCACGACGGGCGGACAAAGTATCTGTTATGTCCTCATTACTAATGTAGCCTTGGAAAGGTTATGATATTTTCCCATTGTCTCAAGTTCAAGGAGTCTGGGATTGAATCCTAATCTTCCTGACTATAAAGCCCATGCTTCTGGCTTTCCACCTCAGGCCTGTACCTAGAATGGCCATATATTTTCTAGGGTCAGCCCCAGGCTTACCCGGTCCCCATGTGCCCAGTGGTGTTTCTCTGTGGGACTCAGGGGTCCCTCTTGATTACAGACAGTCACCGGGTATGCTATGCCCCCCTTCCAATTCCTGCCATTGCCTGGAGAGAATGAGGAGTCAGATGGCCAGGGGGAGGCTCGAGTGGGCTGAAATCACGTGCCTTTGGTTAAAGGAAGTTGAGTGATATCAGGTCTACCTAAGTCAGACATCCTTGAAACAAACAAATCCAAACTGAGTTAACAAACTGAGAATGACAGCGTGGAAGTGATGACCATGGTAATAATGATAATAATAATAATAGCAATGAACACAGCAATCAGAAGATTAAACACAGTTTCAGAACCTGGATTATATAACCAATTGCATGTTCATTTACGAAACAAGCTCTCCCTGAACACTTACCATTACATAGGGAACTGAGACACTTACTGTACTGCCTTTTCACCGGAACGCCCTAACCTCTGAGCCTCTCTCACCCTCCCTCCTCTAAAGCGGGGATACCGTCTCCAACCCAACACCGAGAAGAGGTTGCCATCCAAAGAGAAAATGCGTGGAAGGGACCAGCCCCTGGCTCACTAAACGTTTGTCTCCACGCCGTTTAGTCCGAGTACCACCGCAGAGTTCTTTCTGAAGGTCAGTATGTATGGTTATGCATTCTTTCATTCAGCAAACATTTAAAACAGACACACTATGAACCAGGCAAGACAAAGGAAATCCTTCCCACTGTATTGCTTTTATTCTGGTGGGACAAACCAAGCCAGAGATAGGTAGCATATAACAATAAAGGCTGTGAAGACAAATAGATCAGTCTGAGAGAATGGAAAGTAACGGGGGGATTACTACTTAAACAGAGTGATGAGGACAGGGTTCTTTAAGGGGGCGGCATCCCAGTAAAGACGCGGAGCTAGTAAAAGCAAAAGCTGTGCAGAGACTCGAAGGCTGGCTCAGTTCCAAGAAGGGGAGGTCCTGTGTGCTTAGGCTGAGGGGGGAGGGGTCAGGGTGGGGCCAGGGAACAGCAGGAAGGCCTGTGTCGCTAGATCAGATGAAACAGAGGAAGAGAGATTGCAAGAGAAATCAAAGAGCGTGTGGTCAGGGCTGACGTGCACAGGGCCTTTGGGGCATGGCAGAGATCTGATCTGGGGGTCATGTGAATATTCTTCCTAGTGTAATGGAAATTGTTCCACGTATAATAGAATGTTGCACTGAAGGTCAGTTCATAGATAAAGAGCATGAAGCTGGAGCAAGAGGTTGGCTCGATACTGGACACCAGAGAGCAGGAACTCAGTGTTAAAAGTGACTCCCTAGAGTGAAGAGGATGAGGATGGGCCAGAATAAGAAGCCAGGACATCACAATGGGAAGTGCCAAGCCCAAAAGAGTACTTTTCTGATTGAGTGCTTGTGGGCCAGATGCGAGGCCCCAGCCTCCAGACCCGTCCAGGATCTAAGACCAAGGACGAGAGGTGAAGCGCCATCCCAGGTGAATCCAGCTGTTGCCTTGGAGATCCCTCTCAAGGCTGGTTTTTGGAGTGAGAGGAAGACAGACTCCGAAAGTTGCGGTCCAGGCATCGGGCTGCACAGCCATGATTTCATTAAGCCTCACAACAGCCCACGGGGCAGAGGTTCCACTTGGCACTTTACCAGCCAGGAGGGAGCCTGAGTTGTGGGGACTGTGAGCGACAGGCCCAAGGGCAAAGGAAGCCTTCGTTCCGGACATCAGGCCCCATCTCCCTCCTGTATGGCTCCCTTCGTACCTGTGAACCTGGCCGTGCTTGCCTTTGCCCTTTCATCCGTCAGGGAGAAACCACGTCAAGGAGTGATTTATTACCCATAGCAACCCCCACCCGGCACAGAGGCCTTTGCAGTTTGCCTTGCTCTTTCCCATTCATTATCTTGCGCTTCCTGAGAACGAGTTCACACCCTCTCTGCCTTTTATTTTCACAGGCATGGCAAGTACAGGATGTGATAAATATTCTGAACAAGGAAATATTTAGCCTAAGATAACTATTATCGGCAGCATCTATGACAGATGACTTCATAGAACCCTGAAAAGCCCAGTGTGATGACTAATTCGTAGTTAAAGGTAGTTGGAAATTTACTCTGTAAAAAATTACAGGGAAGTAACTCGATTAACTTTAAAGAGGAGAGCCAATAGAAAAAACACACATAATGATTTACTTCTCCTTGCCCAGGTAGCAATAAAGATAAGAATTACAACCCCAAGAGCAGTTCCACATAGAATGAACTTATTTCATTTCGCATAAAGTGTATCAGTGTGGGCTGAGGGAATAGGGAAGCTCTGGATTCAGCGAACCCGCACAAATCCACCTTCATCCGTCAGTGAGAGGCATATATACATACAGGTGTCTGATCTGGGGTCCACTGAGCCAGGATCTCAGAGCATCAAACAGCCTTATCTGTGACTTCTGCTAGCTCTAAGAATGCTGATACTGTGTTGCCAGGGCTTCCCCTGAACTTAACCTTGAGCATCTTTGCTCCCCATCTCCCTTTCAGCCTTACTCCCTTTGCTCTTAAGAATCAAATCCAAACTCCATACCATGACCTTCAAGTATCTGGCAGCTGTCTTCAGTCTCCTCCGGGGCCTGGCCCCGCTCTCCTTTCTGTACCTTGAAGGTATCATGACCTCTCCCACTCAGGACATTTGTCAACGCTGTCACTTCCTCCTCGACTGTCTTCCCCACAACTATTACTGGTACTTTCACCCTACAGGTGCCTGCTCAAAGGTCAGCTCCTTCGGGGACTTCCCGGAGTATCTCTCTGCCAGCAGTACCTCCCTCCCACCTCTTCTTTTATCACCTCCTCCAGACTAGCTCTTACATGCAGCTTCACAACGATCTGCACTTAAATTGCCATTTATTTACTTGCTTATTTGCTGCCTCCACTCATGGGAATGTAAGCTTAGAGGGCGTGTACTTCCCTAGGGCCCTTGTAACAAAGTCATTTGTAACCGAGTGGCTGTAACTAAGAGAAATGTGTTGTTTCACAGTTCTGGAAACCAGTAGTCTGATATCAAAGTGTCAGCAAAGTGCCCAGCTCGAGGCTGGGATGCCCTGGCCCAGCTGCTCCAGCTTCTGGTGGCTGTGGGCAGTCCTGCTGTCCCTGGGCTCACAGGTGCACTGCTCCAGTCTCTGCCCAGCCTCACTGTGTCTGTGTCTGGGTCTTCACTCTTCCTCTCCATTCTCTTATAAGGACACCAGCCAATCCAGGAGGAGGATCTTGTCCCAAGGTTTCTAACTTAATTTCTTCTAAACGACTTCACCTTCATCGGTACCAGGACACCCTCTGTTTGAAGGAGAAGCATGATGCAGCCCACCACAGCAAGCAAACCCCTCTCTCCCGGGAACCACCCAAGTCCACGGGCCTGGCATAGGCTTGTCCCCAACAGGCTTTTGTTAAATGTGTGCAGAGTGAACGAACACTGTCACTTTAAGACATTCCCTGACTGATCCAAGTCCCTTGCCAGATGGCCCTCCACCCCTGCCAGCCGCAGCGTCCCCACGGCCTCTGCCATCAGGGAAACTGCACGGGGAGCCAGCCTCTGGAAGGAGCAGCCCAGCAGGATGGCACGGCCGTCCCCAGACAAGCTGCATGATGTGGGGCTGCACATGCTGTTCGGAGGGGCAGCGGGCCCTGCACCTGCTGGGCGCCACACGGACAAGGTCAGGGCCCTCACTACCTGCTCAGGCGGCCTTCCTCCCCATGGGGACCTTGGACATGAAGGGTTCACGGGAACAGCTGCCTTCTCCCACCTCCGCCCTGACTTTACCCTCAGGTGCTCCCTCTCTTCTGAGTCTTGGGCTCCTTTGTCACAATCATCAAATTCATTCCCATCCAAAGTCCCTCCCTTAGTGGTTACTTTCTAGACTATAGCCCTGTCTACTTCTTGTCTGATTATAGACTTTCATAAAGTTCATTTCCCTTTCTGAAGACTTAGCACAACAGTAAGCAATTATTAGTGTAGTTACTTGTATCAGAGCTGACTTCCTGAACAATCTCTAAGCTCCTTGAGGGCAGACCTCTGTCCATTCTACCCGGAGAAGAAGCCCCCGATGCCTGGCAGCCAGAAGGTCCCTTCGCTGCTCTCAGTCACTCTTCACCTTCCCGACTTTCACATCCTGGGTTCAGCCCACCACTCATAAACTTGTAACCGAGCAAGGGTTCCCTCATCACTGTGCATGGATTCCAGTACTATGACATCAACTTTTGAAAACAGAAACGGCTTTATTGCCAAGTCAACCAGCCAGGAGACGGGAGGCAAGGCTCAAATCTGTCTCCTTGGCCGAGTTTGGTGTGAGTTTGGAGTTTAGGGGGACCAGGCTGGGATGCGGAAGCACTGGCCAGGCAAGTTCTGGGGGAGAGCTTTGGGCCTTGGCCTTGCGGTAAGACATGGAAAGGGACTTCTGCCCCAGATCTTCCTGGACAGCAGACGCTTTGCTTCTGAAAGGGTTCCGGTGTTCAAGTCCCAGTCACTTCCTCTCCTTCAGTTCTACGGGGCAGCGCGAAGCTTTGGTTCTGGGGGTAACGGGAGGGCAAAATTCTCTCCTCTGGACACATTCCAGAAGCACAACTTGTGGTTTTGGCCTGTTTTCTCAGTATCATGTTAGAAACAGGTTAGGACCAGTCGGAGCTGATTATGTGGTTATAAGCTATTTACAATCCATACTATCGTTCAGGACGATCTTTGCTTCGCAATATCCAATTCATGGCCATTGAGTCCCATTCACCTGACCTATTAAATAGCTGTTGACTTCACCCGCATCTTCGTCACCCGACTCCGGTGGGGGGAGTCCTGCCAGGGTCAGTCTGCGGGGGCTGCCATGATGAACTCCCGCAGGCTGGGCCTCTGGAAGAGCAGGAAGTCATTTTCTCACAAACTGGAGCCAGGGAGTCTGGGCTCAAAGTGGGTGCGGACTTTGTTTCTTCTGTGGCATCTCTCCTGGGCGTGCACTGCCCATCTTCTCCCTGGGTCTTCACATGGTTGCTCATCTGTGCACATCTGTGTCCTGATCGTCTCGTAGGGACTCCAATCAGATTGGATCAGGACCCACCCCCGCGACCTCTCTGTAACTTGATATGCCTTTAAAGACCCTGCCTCCAAGTACTGCCACATTCTGAGTTCCTAGAGGTCACAACTTCAACATGTGAAGTTTGAAAGCATAAATTCAGCCTATCATATTACCCATCCTTCAGGTTTCAATTCAAATATCACTTCCTTGGAGAAGTTTGTGTTGATATTTCAAACGAAGTCACACTGCCCCAGTACAGTCTATTTTAGCTTCCTACACTGTGCATTCACAGTATTTACCACGACAATAATTTTATATATGTGCAGGGACTTCGTTCACGTCTACCTCTTTGCCAAACTATAAACTCCATGAGGACAGTGGATACGTCCAGTTGTCTTCACCATTAATAGCTTCGGTGCCCAGAATTTGACATTCTTAACCGTTCGCTCCGTCTTCTCTTCTTCCTTTTGATTTCTGGGACACCCCTTTCCTTTCTACTTTCCTACATCTCAAGCTCCTTCAGAATTTTTGACTTTCCTTCTTCACTACTGTTTCCATGAGATTCTGTATTGGTCACTTTCTCTTCTTTTTTCATGATCCTTTTCTGGGAATAGATTAACTCTTCTTAAGACTTTGGTAAGTATCCACTTCTTCCAATAACTTCTGAATTTCTACCACTAGTGAAGTTCTGCCTCCTTTTTCCATTTCTGTATTTTCTACTTTCTACAAATTATTTCTAGCTTTACTGATTTCTCAAAAGGATGTCCAACAGTATCTTTACCTTTAAATCTACTCTACCTCTATTCCCTAGCTTAGTAGATGGTACCAATATGCAACCGGTGGCCCCAACAATAAAATGTATCACAGGGATGTATTGTTAATATAAAATATCCCTAAGTCCAGCTTCCCTCACATCTCAGACCCAACTCTGCTGATTCCTTCTATGTTTCCCACATCATCCTTCCACTTAAAAGCCTCCCAGTGGTTCCCTATCAGTAGAGAATACACATCTGTCTGTTTAGTCTGACACACTTGAACTGAGACCCACCCATTCCTCCCGTTTAACTTCTGGGTGGTCTTCTCCAATTTTCTGTGTATCCTCATCTCACTAAATCTATCACTTACCTGTGAACAGGCCAGACTCCTCCATGCCTCTGTGCGCCCCTCCCAGACCCCACTGCAGGAGCGTAGAAAAAGCTCTCGGTCAGCAGCCCGCATTGGGAATGGTCTCGGCTGCAGAGCAGTGCCTGGTCCAGGTCGCACCTCCTTCCACAGGGCAGCCTTCTTCCATTTCTGATGAACATGAGGCTACACAGTCTCAGCTACCTTGTCCCAACTCAGGGCACCTCTAATGAGTGATCTCTGCTCCAGAGCTTCCCTTGGTGCTGGCTGATGACTTCATTGAGTCTGATTCACAGCTCAGCATCTTCCACTGCAGATTCCTGCCTCCTCTCTCCCATCCATAGGCGTAGATCCCAAGGATCTCCTGGAAACAAAACTGTACCCCAATCTCCATCCCCAAGGCTGCTTCCCTGGGAACTAATCGGTGATGCTGGGTATTGGCAGATGCTGTCTCCACTACTTGTGCATAGCTTTTCTACTCTCTTTGGCTGCCAAATTCCTATGCATTCTTCAATCCCAAGTCAAATGTCACCAGGTCAGATGCCCCAGGCAAAGTGAGCTTCACTACCCTCTGCACTTTCACAGTACCGTGTTGGTTTCTCCCCAATGTGAATGCGTAGCACACTGCATGGTGATGATTATTCAGATATTTTCCTTTTCTGCTAATCTAACTCTGTGCTCTGCAAGAATAACGTAGCAGCTATCTACTGCTGTGTAACAAACTGTCACAGTCCTGGGGCTATGGCTTAAAATAATTCCTATCTCACAGTTTTGCAGATTAGAAGTCCAAAGGAGCGCAACTAGATTCCCTGCTTAGGGTCTCCTAAGTTTGAAATCAAGATGTCAGCCAGCCTGGCTCTTAATCGGAGGCCCTGGAGGGAATCCAGATCCTTATTCTTGCTGTTGGCTGTCCACTGAGGTCCACTCTCTGCTCCTAGAAGCTGCCCACATGCCTTCTATAACGTGGCTTCCTCCTCCTTCAAAGCCAAAAATTCTGCATTGATTCAATTCCTTCTTCTGCTTTGGAACTCTTTCATTCCACATGTTTTCTTCTCTCAAGAGAACATTCCTTGCTTTTAAGGGCTCATGTGATTAGATATGATTAGATACTGTCCCTTCGTTGGGGTCAGCTTTGCCATGTAACACCTTCACAGCTATGGTACCTCGCATTCACGGGTTCCAAGGATCAGAGCATGGATTCCTGGTGGCCGTACCTAGAAATGCTGCCTATTGCAGAGGGAAAGAGACTCTTAGTCACTGCACGTGCTTCCCATCACCTAGAAGAGCTTTTGACCTAAGAGACACTTGATGCTTGTATTAATTTTTAGGTGGAACTGACTTCCATTGCAATGATTATGACACTTTCAAATTCTGTTTTAGTTGCATTCATAAAGAAAAATTATCTCACACAGCAAATAAGGAAACGAAATAACAATAAAGAAATGGACTGTAGTCCTTTTATGTTGAACATTGATCCCCAGGAATACAGATTTAAAATGGAGGAGAAATGTCACAAAATAGGGAAAAAAGAAAAAGCTCCTAAAAACTTAAAGAGCAGTTTTGCAGTTTTACATATATTGAAACTTTCAAGGTCAATAATTAAATGATAGCTATAAGTTACCATGGTTAGTCTACTATTAAAATGCTTTGATGATGTGGCTCAGTGGTTGAGTGCCGGCCTGAGAACCAAAGGGTCACCGGTTTGATTCCCAGTCAGGGCACATGCCTGGGTTGTGGTCAGGTCCCCAGTGGGGGTGTACAAGAGGCAACCACACATTGAGGTTTCTTTCCCTCTCTTTCTCTCTCTCTTCACCTCTCTAAAAATGAAATAAGTGAAACAAAATTCCTTGATTAGATGGATGGCAACAGGTGTTCTCAGCCTGACTCTGCTTCAACTTCAAGTAAGAATCTGTTTGGAGCTGTAGGAAAGCGATGCTCCCGGCTGGCCCCTCGAGTGTGCTGGGATGACCTGTGGTTTTCGTTTGGAGCGCAGGATATTTTCACGCCTGCATGTGTGTGTTTGTTTATGCAAATCACTGCAGTATCTTCAGGGTTGCTGCCCCTCTTCATGTAAGCGGAGACTCTAGTGCTGTTTGGTGATCGTGGCCTCCTTCCCTTCTGCTGACCTCAGCCTTCATTGCGTTTTGTGCTCAGGCATACAAAGTGATGACAAAGGTGGACTATTGTTGCTGGCTGTGGCTCACCTGAAAAAACCTGTTTCAATTGATTCAGAGCGCTGATGTCAGCCAAGACCCTATATTTCTTGACACTGCACTTCTCCCAATGAATAATAAATCATTGTGTTCCAGCTACAGCCCCTCTCCCTGCCTTCCTCTTTTCTTCCAGCATTAGTCACGCTAGTGTGGCTCGCCACCTGTCACTTGGCATGCTTCTGCAAAGGTTTTTACCCACGTAGAGGTGAACTTGGTTTCATTGAAGTTGGGAACACACCTGTGCTTGCTTAGGTCTGCAACGTACTAGTTGTTACTGGAATTTTGAATTTCAGGTAAGGGAAATATGCTTTAGAACAAAATATATAAGTATTGAAATGCAGAGTGAGTAATCTTGAAGAAGAACTGATATTAACTCATTAACTTGTATATGATGCATATACCACATAGGTCCTTTAATTCTCCCAACAACTAGAATGAGGGGAAATTATGCATTATCCTCATTAAATACTTGAGAAAGTTAGACTCAGGAGAGGCAACTTTGCCTAGATCATTCACCAACCAAGAAAAAGATCTTGGATCCAAATAAGAAGTGTGTGATTGCAAAGCCCTTGCACTTTATCTTCATATATTGCATTTTCTACTTGAATATGCTGCTTCCTCTCACCTATTCATTCAACATTCAAAGAATGCCCTGGACCATACGCTAGAGTTTGCACAGGCAAACACACTGTCCTGTCTCCCAGATGCTGACAGGCCAGCAGAATATAAAAAATATAAAGAATCACAGCGCAGTTCTTTTAAAGGTTCTAAAAAAGTAGGGCTCAAGGTAAGTCCACCTAGAGCTGTTTTTCCAATGCAATAATCACTACTTTTGTATGGCCATTTAAATAATTAAAATTGGTTTATAAATAAAATGAAAAACTCAGTTCCTCAACCACATGCATCACATTCCAAGGGCCTGACAGTCACGTGAAGCCAGTGTCCCCTGGACTGGACAGTGGCGATCACAGAACATTTCCATCAGTGCACAATGGCCTGTTGGGCAGGCATCCCTGAAAGTGGTCTTTGAGCTCAGACTTGAGGACAAGGCAGAAATTTCCAGGCAAACCAGTGGATTCAGGACGTTCCCGGCAGAGGGAGCCCAGTGTGCTCCCACTAGGAGGTGGCACGAGAGGACCCAGATTGTCCAGAGAACTGCAAGTAAATGGAAACAATTCTCAGCGTTTGCAGGGAGACCTGGTGCTGGGAGCATCACAAGGATTGACTGGAAGGCACGGCCCCTTCGCTGGTCCCCTGCGACATCTCTGCATGGCATAGCGTGGAACACACGTGTTGTAGGATAGAGTGTGAATTTTCTCACGCAGGCCAGCAGTTTTCAAATCCTTTCCATTACAGGCCATTTTTACTTTTCAAAGGAATGCTATTATTTAGAATCTCTATACAGGAAGCAGACAAAAATGGAATTGCTCTTTTAAAGGTTGGCTGAAGGGCTTCTGTCGCAGGCAACCCTGGGCCCACACTGGACCCTGGGGCTCCATCTGCAAAGCATGTGCAGGGGCCAGAGAGGCAGCAGGGAACTTGAACATGAGTCAAGTGATTGGAAGCTACGTATTGTGAAAGTGACTGTCCTGTGTGGAGGACCAGTGGGTGGAGATGAGAGAGACAGAGATGGATAACTACAAGGACAGCGCAGTAGATGAAGAAAATGGTGGTAAGCACCGTTTCTAATTAGGGGGGAAAGAACCGTCTCAGGATCTGAAGGGACCTGGTGTAGCCATGTTTTTTGTGGGGTTTTTTTCCCCCATGGACAAGTTGGTGGCTGGTGATATCATTTTTCATGATGTGAAATTCTAAAGGAACATTTACATATTGGGTGATAGGTTTAAAGTCTCTGTTCTTCAAAATCTAGCAGAACGGGGAGAGTGTTGGTTTACATTTAGACCTTGAGTTACTGCTTTGTCATTCTGTCAAAGCCAGAGGGAATATCACAAAAATCTTTCTCTTCACTTCAATGAATAATGTATGCCTTCTTTCTTTATTCTTCCCCAAAGCAAACATCAATCAAACGCATCTGAAAGAAACACACCACAGAAACTAGAGTCAAAACCAGCATTTTGTCAACTGATTAGATAGCAGTTAGTTTAATACTCACATTAATCAAGGCCTGATTGCCCCATTGCGAGGAAGAGAACCATGTGCGGAGATTAATATGCAAGATCTGGTTCGGAATGTTTCTGCAGAAACCCCCACGCAGTAATTAAGAAGAACACAAAATGAAGGTTATTGATCCGTTGTGTTATTGAGAAACAACATAATTGATATTTTGGATCTTAATTGTTGCTTCCAAGTAAAAGTGACAGTTTGTACAGATCATTAGTAACGGAGTATTTTGCTTCTGACATTCAAACCAAAATATTGAGTTCAAATGGGATCCTGCTTCAAGTGAACGTTGATTTAATTATCAAGAAATCGTTATCCATGTTGGAAATTACTACTCGTTGGACAAGTGTGTGGTGTAACACGCTATGGGTTGTGAGTCAGTTTCCACTCCTGGGCTCCACTGTGGGACATGGTTTGTCGTTCAGCTTGTCTGGGTCTCAAAACCCTCCTGTGTAAAGGGGCATTGAGGACGCCCAGCTCCCAGGTCTGCTGGAAGGACCCAGGGAGAAAATCGGGGTCTGAGAGCCACCAGTGTGCTGTCCAGGAACAAAGAACCCGGGTCCAAACTGCTGTGCTTTAAACACAGCTTAGTCACTTGTTAGCGGTGCAAACTTAGGCAAATTAGTTAACCTCTCCATTCCTCGATTTTTCCATTTTTAAACTGAAGTGACAGCAATGGGCTCCCCTGACGAGGTTGTCATGGAATTAAATGATTAACTAAAACATTCTCAGAAGGGGGTGAGGCAGATTATAAGCACTATATATGTGTTCATCCTTTTTATGGTTCTATAGAAAGTGGTCAGGCACATCACTGATTCTTAATAGATTTTAACTGTATCCTTTCCTCCTCAACAGCTAGATAGTAGAAAACCCAACCCACAGCGCATGCTTTGCTGCACATATGTTACAAGGAGCAGGAAAGGAAGCAATTTGAAGGAAAGACTGTTGATCAGCATGCCTTACCCATTTTCACATAGAACTTTCAGGAAACGTCCTTTTGCCTAAGTCATGAATATGACTAGAATATCACATGAATTATCATGAATATCACAGAAACACCTGAAACTTAAAGAAATCATGAAGGGGAAAGACCAAGATTAACTAAATGTAAAAAAAAAAAAAAAAAAAAACCCAAAAACTCTAACAGATATAGATTGTTCTAGTCAGGGAACAGATTCTAATTAGCATTCTGACAGAAATCTAATGATGCATTGTTTTAAGAAAAATGAATCAGTTGCAATGAAAAAGAAACTGGAAGATGATATGAAAGAGTTCTTGAGAGTTAAAAATATGGCAGGTAAAATTAAAGGAGATCAAAAATTTTTAAAGTATTCATGGGTTGTAGACAAAGTGAAGTAAATGGCACAGAGATGACAGTGGAAAAAACAGGGAATAATTTGAGAGGAAAGATGAGAGAGCATCCAGTGGACCCAGCATCAGACTAAACGGAAACCTGGAAAAGAGCTGCAGCGATGGGAGAGGGGAGGCACCTGCCAAAGAAATGATACCGGTTTCCTGACCCGAAGGAAACGTGGATCCTAGGAAGGGGAAGGCCCACATCACCAGATACGGCACGTGTGCACTAGAGCTGTGAACATTAGACTGTAAGTAAATAAGAATGAATATGCCAAGTGCTGGTGAGGATGCACACCAGCTGGCACACTCGCACACAGCTCAGGGGAATGCAAAGAGGCACACCTACTTTGGCAAACAAGTTGGCAAGATCGCATAAAGTTTAACATGTAATTGCCGCGTGACCCAAGAATGTCACTTGTCCTTATTTCCCCAAGAGAAATGAAGGCGTATGGTCACACGAAAACCTGTAAATCAATGTTTGTAGAGTCTTTATTTACATGACATCAGAAAGTAGCCCAAATGACCATCAATCCCCATTAAGTGTTCTTACCACATAATAAAATAAAACATAAAAAGAAAAATTTCAGAACACTAATAACTAAACAAGGGGCCTACAACCTTACAGACACAAAAATGGGTTATCTACAAAGGAATGAAGGCCAGGCCATCTTCAGGAACATCAGAAACACTGGTACCAGAAAACAACAGGGAAAGGATTTCAGAGCTAGTAGGGAAAAATCATTTTCCAATCCAGAAATTTATGCACAGCCAAACTCTCAAGAGAGATAAGAATGAGTGGAACTTGTAACCCACCTACCCTCTCTTATAAAGCTACTTGAGAACATACACCAGGAAGAATGAAGCAGACTCTGAGAGGAAGATCTGGCTCCTAGAAAGTGCTTAATTTAATCCAAGACAGTCGCAAAGGAAAGCCCAGAGGATAGGTGTGATGAAACCACTGCAGGGAGCGAACAGTCTGCACGCAGTGAAGATGATGGCAAGCAGGATCCCAGAGAGAAAAGGGATTAGTCGGAACTAGAAAAATACCTAAAATTGAGAGTGAGAGAAGTGGCATCACCACAGCGGTGACTTAGGCCGTTTCTGGCTTCACCCCTGCGCCCCCATGAGAAAAACAACTGCCAGCTATTCATGCAGAGATGCCACAGGGAAAACCCTAGAACTCAGGGTGATGCTGAAGCTGCCCTCCTGCACCACAGAGGCTGAGAAAGACTGGGCATAAGATGAGAAAACAATTTTCAAGGAAATTTTCAAAACAGGAAAAAAAAGCCATTGAAATATTTCAGGAAAATCAAACCTGTGTAAGTAAGGACATCCTGATGCCTATGTGAAGCAACCATGTAACATTGGAGCAGAAACTTAGTAGAATCCAAGATGAACATTCAAGCCGATGCCAAACACACCTCCCCACAGGCAACCGCACACAATGTGGGGAAGGGGCCATACTGAAGATGCTTTGGTTTAAAGAGGTAAACGAACAGTGATGCTGAAATCACATAAAACAGACGTCCAGACTCACTCAAAAAACTCACTGACACAGGAAATGAAACTTAGGAGAACTACAGGTTGGTAAAACAAAAATCAAATTTTACTAATTGCTGTAGGAAATCGATCTGATGTGTAGGAGTTAATGCTTTTTTCTTCTATTATCACAAAGTAAACAAGGCACATAAAATAAATTAAACAAGAAATTACATAGAATTGAAACAAGGATTTGGTGGATATGATGTACGCTTTATAAAGCAAAAACATTACACGTTCCCTCCCTTGCCCCATCATTCAAGTTAAACCGTTCCTCAGAAAGAGGTGCCAACTTTATTCCTGAGCCTCATGTGCCATGTTCCCAAATTCTTCCTACCTTCCCCCATTCTTCCTACCTCCCCCCATTCTCCCTACCTCAGCACACAGCAGGGAGCCTCCTGGTGTAACTGAGTTTAAATACTTGTGTTAGGTGATCTGCAATTGTTAACTTTATTCATTGCCTGATGGCACTGACTCTGTGCATCCTTACATTCTTTTTTCAAAAATCTCTACCTGGGTCTCAAGGTATCATTATTGGCCCACTAGAATGAAAGTTATTTTAAAACCAGAGGAAGATTCTTTTTTCTTTACTAGAGATTCTTTAAGAGAGATCCATTCTGTTGGAAAACAAAATTCTTACCGAATTAAACTTGCCAGCCTAGGGTGCTTCTCACATGTATCTAGATCACAGATACTATGTTTCTCAGCCCCCTTGCAGAGTATGTACACAACAGTCACCTCAGGTAAGGACCAGGAAAGTGAAACTTGCTTAAAGTGGCACACGGTTCGCTCGCACAGCTGCTCCTTGGGCTACAATGGTTAGTTATTGTGCATCTGACAGGTGTCAAACATGAGGCTGCATAATGCGGGGGACGTTGAATGAATCAATGATGTGGTTCTGTTCGGAAAATCTCAGGTGGCTGCAAGGTGAACAGTTTAGAGGCTGTAAGAGCGGACAGTCAGAGATGGGACGCCAATCGACACAAAACGGGAATGTGATACAAAATGCACTCGGTGTTCGGGGAGAAGAGAAGAAGGTCTCAGAGGCAGCTCCTCGGTGTCGAAATTCTCCCCAGGATGACGCTCTGACAACATCATGTCGGGATACTTAAGAAGTTCCCTTTTCAAGAAATTCCTAAAAGGTCTTTCAATAGGACTGGGTATGTCCACAGGCACTTGGTTTATCTGAAGAGTTTGTATGTTCATAAATGTATTCAACTTCAAGACTCACTAATTCCACTCTTGTACTTTAAGCTTATTATGGAAGAAATTCAAACCATATAGCTGTTTGTCTACAAGCCAAAACTTGCTCAAGATAAGCTAGTGGTAATAAGTTCTGGTCTACTGGCTGTTAAACACATCTAAACCTTGGTGATTTAAGAGAGAAGGTGGTGAAGGGTAAGATTTCCTTGTCTTTTTTATGGCGGAGTAGTATTCCATTGTGTAAATGTACCACAGGTGTTTTATCCGCTCGTCTACTGATAGAGACTTGGGAGGCTTCCAAATCTCGGCGATTGTAAGTAATGCTGCAGTGAACATAGGGGTGCAGGGCATATATTCTTTTGAACTAGGGTTTCAAGTTTCTTTGGATATATTCCCAAAAGTGGAATCACTAGGTCATAAGGCAGTTCCATTTTTAATTTTTTTGACGTAACCCATACTTCTTTCCACAGTGGCTGCACCAGTCTACATTCCCACCAACAGTACACAAGGCTTCCTTTTTCTTCACATATTTGATGACACTCATTACTTGTTGATTTATTGATGATAATCATTCTGTCAGGTGTGAAGTGATATCTCATTGTGGTTTTAATTTGTATCTTTCTGATGATTTATGATGTTGAGAATCATTTCATATGTTTATTGACCATCTGTATGTCCTCTTTGGAGAAGTGTCTATTTGGGCTCCTTTGACTATTTTTTAATTTGATTTTTTGATGTCTAGTTGTTTGAGTTCTTATAAATTTTAGATACTAACCCCTTATCAGATGTATCATTGACAAATATGTTCTCCCATCAGTGGGTTGTCTTTTCATTTTGTTGATGGTTTCCTTTGCTGTGCAAAAACTTTATAGTTTGATGTGAAGGGATTAGAAAAAAAAGGAGAGAAGGAAGAAGAGAGGAAGAAGAAGGAACTCATTGACACAGATAACAGAGAGAAAGGAAGGTAAGAGGTAGAAGAAAGTACAGAGGAGATAAATGGTGATGGAGGGAGACTTGGGGTGGTGAACACACAATACAATATACAGATGATGTATTATAGAATTGTACACCTGAAATCTATATAAATGTTTTAACCTCTGTTACCCCAATAAATTCAATTAAAAGGTAAAAAGAAAAAGAAATAAATAAAAGAGAGGAAGTGGTTAATAAATATCTCAGAGTTCTTTCCAGATGGAAAACGAGGATCATGTTTTTCCAAATCCCCCCTAAACTTGTCATTATTTGGCAGAAATAGTCAAAACAAATGCACCGTGCTTCAAAGGAGCCGGCGCACACGAGCAGATAGCAGCAAGACGGATCCTGTGTCTCGGCAGACAGATGCTGTGAGCGCAGATGTTCGGGGAGTGAAGGGTGGGCCCCAGTGATAACGTATTGCATCATGTCTTTGACCTCAAGATAAAAGCAAACAAGAGAAGCAAAATGTGCCACTCACCAGGCTATAAAAATGAAACCTGCCACACCGCCCTGATCTGTTGCATGAATTCTGTCTTTGCAGAAAGATGGAGGATTTCCATTTGAATGCCAGCTATGCCTTGCCTTATATGCTCTTTTTTAAGGAAGAGAAATGAAATTAAGGAATATGAAAGAAGGGTTTTAAATTCAATTTAGTTTAACTCATACATCAAGTGTCATTCACCAAGCTATTCTGATTGCCTGAAACGATACAGAAAAGGGAACACTAACCCAGCTTCCACCACAACAAACTTAGCCTGTGTTCCATTCCTACTGCTCACAGCACCCTTGAGAGGATATGAGTAATTATTTTCCCCATTTTCAGCTAAGGACACCAGAGTTTGGCAAAGTTATGTAACTCACCCAAGGTCATATATCTAGGCTTTATTTTACGAGGGCCAAAATCTAAATCCAAGTCCAATTCTGAGGTTCCCATAATTCTCCAACTCTCACCCCTTCTCAGTACAGTAGTCCCTCTTATCTGTGGTTTCACTTTTCGTGGTTTTAGTTACCCACAATCAACTACAGTCAGAACATATTAAATGATATTCTAGAAATAAACATAAGTTTAAAGTGTGTGCTGTTCTAAGCAGCTTGATGAACTCTCACGCACTTTCTCCCTGGATGGGGATCACCCCCTTGTCCAGTGACCTCATGCAGTTGACACCCTTTTCCATTTAGGAGCCTTCTCGGTTATCACGTCAACTGTCCTGGTACCGCAGTCTTGTGTTCAAGTCACCCTTACGTTACTTTATAATTACGAAACTGGAAGAGTCATGATGCCAGCCATTTGGATAGGCCAAAGAGAAGCCATAAAGTGCATCCTTTGTAAAAAAAAAAAAAAAAATCTAAGTCCTTCACTTAATAAGGAAGCACAAAATGTCACATGCTGAGGTTGCTAAGATCCGTGGTAACAACAAATCTTCTAGCCGTGAAATTGCGAAGAAGGAAAAACAAACCTGCGCTAGTTTCGTTGTCATACCTCAAACTGCAAAAGTTATGGGTGCAGTGTGTGATAAGTGCTTCGTTGTGATGGGAAAAATTCAATCTGTGGGTGGAAGACAAGAGAAGAGAGTGTGTTCCGATTGGCGACATTGTGTTGTACCAGAAGATATTGAGCCTAACTGAAGACTACAGCAAGGGACCCCCTGAAATTAGTGGACACCAAGCCATTTACTGCAATGAAGGGATTGTGTCACAGATTCAGGAACAGGTTTGGCATTTTGTCATCTCACACCATCGCCGGCAGAAGGGCGAGTGCAGTACAATAAGGTATTTTGACAGAAAGGGAGAGAGAGACCACACTTACCTAAGTTTGATTACAGCATATTGTTATGACTGATCTATTTTATTATTAATTATTGTTGTTAATATCTTACTCTAATTTATAAATCAAGCTTTATCTAAGTGTGCATATACAGGAGAAAACATAATATACATAGCTTTTGGTACTATCCACGGTTTGAGGCATCCACTGGGGCGTTGAACTGTCTGCTATGCAGATGAGAGGGGACTATTGCAGTCCAATAGTATTGAACTCCACCAATCTTGGGTCACGGTCTTCACTCCCAGAGGGCTCAGATCACATGGATAAGAAATAAGGAGAAAGAATTCTTCAGAAGGAAAATAGAGATTCTGTTACAGAAGACAATGAGTACTGAGGCCAAAGTCCACAATGCCTGCATATCAACACTGGTTTTGTTGCTGCCATTTTTTTTTTTTTGCTGTTGTTACTGATTTTTAAAATTATGCATGAACAGCCCTGGCTGGTGTAGCTCGGTGGATTGAGCGTGGGCTGGGAACCAGATGGTCCCAGTTCGATTCCCAGTCAGGGCACATGCCTGGGTTGCGGGCCAGGTCCTCTGTGAGGGCCATGTGAGAGGCAACCATACATTGCTGTTTCTCTCCCTCTCTGTCTCCCTCCCTTCTCCTCTCTCTAAAAATAAATAAATAAAATCTTTAAAAAAAAATTATGCATGAACAATGCTACTGTAGCTGAACACGTTCTTGAGTAACTCTGCCATAGTGGACTTACTTCACCTGTTGTATTTATACGTTGCCTCTTTGAAAGGCGGTATCTCTCTCTGTTCATCCTGGTCATGTATGAATCAGGGATAACAATAAGATGAGGTGACCTGTATAGCTGGTTGGCATGGGGTCTTCCTACTAGTACTGATCACATCACAAAAAGTCTTGTGATAGCGGTAATGAACACAGTCAGACAGATGTCCAACAAACTCAGTTACGTCAAGTTAAGGGCTGGCCCATCTTCCTTCTCTAACAAAGTTGCTCATCTTAAGACCCCATTTTCCTTCTTTGAGTCTTGATTTCATGGTCTATAGAGTATCAGGAGTTAAATGGACAAAGGGAGCTCAAAGATGTCTTCTAGTTTCATGATTCTTACAAGTCAGTCCTCAATAGTGGCATTGACTGTAAGGGAAGTGCAGTGTCTTTGGGGGGCACCAGGAAAATCTGGGGGAGTTGAAAGGTTCTGAGTTTGGGAGTATTGGCACAAGATTAAAAAAGAAAGCTGATCGAGAAGCCAGAGGAAGTGAACCCTAGGGCCCACCCAACCACCATCAGTGTTCTGCTCTGTGAAGGTGGAAGCAGTATCGTTGATCCACGGCTGGGACAGAGGAAGTGCGCTGTGGGGTAGGGTTCTCTTTCTGAGGGTGGAGCTGACAACGGTATAGTAGAATCATCTGGGAGACTTTTTTAATTGCAAAGAGAACAATCTCAAGTACCATTCTGCCCCTACCCCTTCAAATCAACTCTGATATTCTCCTATAGGAGCCTTGGATAATTTGACAAAACCTCACAGGTGACTTTGATGCATTCCCATTCTCCAAGGCCACCCAGCTCTACCTTGCCCATTGAGAACCATGGTCTAGATGACATTTAACTTCCACTGCTATTCCCTGACTTGATTCTGACTCACCACTATATGTACTCTTCTTCCATGTGTAAGAATTTGGTAGACACTGCAGAAGGATCTGGAACCACCACCATCATCCTACTTTTCACCCCCTGCCTTTATCTGGGCCAGATTGTAGACAGGGCCCCATGCCACCAGGCGTGTCCAGAATTCGGGACACTACCCCAGCCTTGCAGCAGCCTCCATCTGACAGGCGTGTGTGGCAGAGGCTGTCCCAGGCCCCAAAGGCACAATTCTGGCTTTCCCAAACAAACACACTCCAGGGAAAAGTCAAATTCCGCAGCCCCAATGGCTGTCTCCCATTGCGAGACTCTGGCCATGATAAAATATGGGAGGTTCAGAAACTCAATTTTCCCTGACAATCCAGCATCGGGACCTGCCAAGACAAGCTGCTTCATTATCTGTCTGGCAAAGGGGGACAAACAATACTGTTGAGTCAGAAATGGTCAACAGTGGCAGACGCTTTATCCGGGGAAATGTTCGTCATCTAATGCCATGTTGGGCTGTTAACGAGTCTGTTCCAGGACTGCTCTAAAAATAAAAACCTCTTTATCTGAGGTGGTGTCATTACCACTATTTATTACCCAAGCAAAACAAACAGATCATTGGAAGACTGAGGATTCATCAAATGAGAAGGGACTGGGAAACTAACTAAAAAGACAACCGTGGCATAGGAAATCTCTGCTCTACCAAAGATATTCACTCTTAAAAGGGAAGGGTAATTTAAAAATTAGACTGGGTCATGGTTTTTCAAGGAAAGAAGGAGTCAAAAGAGCAATATTGAGTGACTATGTAAAAAAACATGCTGCATCTTTTGCATTTATCATCTTACTTAATCTTCAAAATGAAGCTGTGTTGAATTTATAGGTAAAAATGTTGAGGATGAAAATGCCTGAAGTCACTAAGTAGAATGAATGCCAAGATTTCTCAGTGTATAAATGGAAAGAAACGCTCCTTCTTTTTCCGGCACTACCTTGATATGTCTCTTGGTTTAAACTGGAGAATATCTGCTCTCCTATGCAGAACCTTCTCCGACCTTCTCTCTGAAAGGGTTGAAGTCATGGTGGTGTCTAGAAAGAGCTTTAGTCATAACCACAAATCACTGTGCCTTGGACCATACACTTGTCTGGGACTCTTTGATAAGCTATGCGCTTGACTTGGAGACTTTTGTTTCTCTGTGACAGAAACCTACATCAAGTTGGCAAAAGTAAGGGGAATTTGCAAAAGTAAGGAAGGGTGAACACAGATTGGGGCATTTGACCAAAGGGCTAAATAACTTAATGGGAGAAATACAGGGATCTGCTCATCTTTAAGAAACCTGCAACCAGAGGCTCAGGATGCTGCCAGAATACTCTCTCTCCATCTCTACGCCTCCTTGTGCCTGTGGTCTCTGCATCGTCCTCACTCTCTTGCTCCAGATGTCTTTCTCCATGAAGCAGGAAACATCTCCCAACCTCTGGGTGAAACTGACTCAGACTCATTCTGGTCACAGTTTCACCAATAAGCTCACCTTGTGTTGGATGCCCATTCTTGGACCATCACCAAGGGCCAGAGAAGTAGCTCTGTACGATCATGGTAGCTTCTGTGTCAACCACAGAAGTGAAGTGGAAAAAGAGGGCTGCCAAAACCATTGACACCCAGGACACAAAGAAGCTGCCTGGGCAGGAGGCAAGGGAGAAGCTCTGGGAAGCACTGTCAAGACTTCCACAAAGGCACGTTCTGCCTGCCTCATTCTTTAGACTGTTACTGGTGCTAAAATAGAATTAAAAAAGAGGGAAACTTTGAATAAGCACATTTCCCCCAATAGGAGGCTCTCTCAAACCTACGTAGCAGTTCTTTAAGTGAGTTTGAGGTACGATGCCAAATAAAACTGCGTTCACTATTTCACACTATCCAATATGTGCAGTGGAGGGAGGCAGTCGGGTGTTGCGGTTAAGAGGCTGCCAGGGTTCACATCCACTCATCTGACCGTGACTTTGGTCTAGTTAGCTGCTCTTTCTGTGCCTCAACATGCTCATGGGGAACACTGGTATCTATGGCAGCCAAGGCAGTGTGCTCCTCGAATCTTCTTTAGGAAAGAATGTGATGCTCAGCTGAGAGTGGTGCTGTCAGCTGCCACGGGGTCCACTGCAGAATTCGAGTGGAGGCCGCGCTCTTCCCAGCAGCCCCTTGCCAATGGCAGAGCACGGGGGAGTACCATGTGGAGCTCTGCACAGAGGCAAGCTTGGTTTGGGATCTCCACCCTGGACTGGCCAGAACTTTGTCCAAGCGGCATCACGTCAGAGGCCCATGCCACCCAACCCTGTGTTCTCCGGACTCTCCCCTCCAGGAGGTTGCAGATCTGTTTTGTGATCTGAAGCCTTCCCTTGCCCAATCCTGCTTTCTTTCTCTTTCCCTTTTCCAGGCAAAATGTTACAAAACCTCCTGCAGTGTCTGAGCCTCTGTTCCCAGGAATGGAAATGTTACCCAAATGCCAGGCTGCCCCAGGTCTCAGCCCTCAGATCACTGCTGTCTACACTAATTTTCTGGAAAAGACCACTTAGTTTCTAGAGTTTTAATGTCCTTTCTATGTTGAAGACTCAAATTTGTGTCTCCAGCCCCCAGCAGTCTTCTGAACTCCAGACACGTGTGTTCAATCTTACTTAACGTCTCTATTGGCCATTCCATAGGACCTCAAGGCTTAATGGTTCAAGTCCATCCTCTGATCTTTCTCCTAAACCTCTCCCCTTTTCTATCTTTCCCATTTCAGTAGTGACTCTATATCCACAGCTGCTGACAGCAAACCTGTCCGCGACATCCTCAGTTTCTCTCATTCTGCCATAGCCCACACCCAACGCATCAGCAAATCCTCAGGGCTCCACCTAAACGTGCATGCAGAACCTCACCTGTTCTCAGCTGCACCGTGTCCCCTTCTCCAGACTACTGCAATAGCCTCCTATTGGGACTTCCTACCTCTGCCCTTGACCCATTCAACCTATTTTCAACACAGCAGCCATAGAACCCTTTAGAAGGACAAATGCTGTATGATATCAATTAAATGTCAAACCTGAAAAAACCAAATTCATAAAATCAGAGACTAGAATGGTGGTCACAGGGAATGAGAGAACGGAAGAACAGGAGAGATGTTGTTTAAGCACACAAACTTACATCTGGTGATAAATAAGCCCTGGAAATCTAGCATAGCAGAGTAACTACAGAAAACAGTGCTGTGTTATATCATCAAACTTGATAAGAGAATAGATCTTATTATTCCAACCACAAAAAAATAAAAGAAAATAAACGATTATGTTACGTGAAAGAGATGCTAACTATCTGTACAATGGCAAAATATTACAGTGTATAAACGTATCAAATCAGCATGTTGTACACCTTAAATTTACACCATGTTACATGACACATATAGTTGAATAAAAATTTAAAAATAAAACATCAGTCCTTCAAATAACCTATGAGACCCAGTGTTGTCTGGCCCCTCCCTCACAGTTTCCTCCTCTTGTCCACTCACTACTTTTATTCTAATCACGTGGACTTCGTGGCTGATCCCCTACCTTGGGATTTTGTGAGTGACATTCCTTTGCCTGCATGTTCTTCCCCAGATATCTGAAGGGCTCCCCCTTGCCCCTCCTTCACATTTCTGCTCCCATGTCCCTCTCCAGTGACATGTTTCCTGAGCTCTGTCTGCAAACTGGCACACCCAACACTCCCTTTTCCTTTCCCTGCTAGCCTTGTTTACAACACTCTTAAAGTCTAACATAATTGATTTCTGTCTTATTTCTCTCTTCTCTGTCACTGAGATGTAAATTCCAGGAGGGCAAAAATTACACTTATTGTATTCCCTGCAATACCCCTAATGCCTATTTCAACATCTTGAATGTGGCAGGAACCCAATAAATGTCTTGGATATAAATTAATGAATTAAGATAATAATAGTGCTGACTGCATAAAGAGGTCATGACCTCCAATAATTAATGTAAATTACTTAGTCCAGTTCCTGGCACACAATAAGTACTCAACAACCATAACTTTGTGTTAATAATATTAGCAATTTTTAGTCGTGTCTGCCTTACGAAAGGTGGATATTTAAATAACATTGTCCATTCTGGGGACAAAATTTGAAAGCAATGACCAGGTGTGGGCTGCAGAATCTGAACACCTCTCTATACATCTCTTTGTTCAGATTCTTGAACAAAGAGCTTTAGGATAACACACTCTATGTAGGCGAACAATGATCGCAATTCACTTACAAATGAGAACTGTTTTCCTAGTTTTTAATAAATTAACAGTGTTGTAATACTACACGGTTGACTTCTAGTGTAAATGTTGGTCTCTTTCTTAACAGTGCACACAATGTAGCCAGGTGTAACCGGAAGACGAAACTGGTTTGGTTTGCCTGGATTTTCTTTCTTCATTGCCTAAATTCAGGGACTGTCTGTTTTTGTTTTTGTTTTTAACAAATGTGTTTGGAGTGCCTGCTACGTCAAGGCACTGTGCTAGGCAAGAGAGGATTCATCATCTCGTGAGACAGGCGTGGTTCCTGTCCCCAAGGAGCAGATGCTCCATTGGTGAAGAGGGGTCATTAAATAAGGAATCTGAGCAGGCAGGGTTGGCATAGGTACAGGAAGTACAGGACACACTCGATAGAAGTCACTTAGCTTGTGGTGCAGAAGTAAGATTAAAAGAGATCATACTTTGCTTCTCATGAGAGGTGGTATTTAAGAATGACAAGTTGTCCCGGTAAAGATTAAGTTATCCTGGTAAAGGGAAGGATGGTTCCAGGAAGATGGGAAATATGTAAAGTGACTCAGAGCCTGGAGAGAACATGAGGCCTCAAAGTCTTCAAAGTTCTGAAAGGGGTTTTGAAGGCAAAGCCAGGCTTACCTGCCGTGTTTCGTGAATGGCTTGTCCATAATGAGTAGAAAACGTCTTAGAGTTTGGTAACTATAGAAAACCCTTAATCTTTTTTTAATATGTGCTCAAAGTTAACTTTTCATATTAATGAAGATTTTGTTTTTCTGCAGTACACTCTGAAAATGTCTCCTGCTCACTTGTAAACTCTGGCTAGGATTTTCTCTCTGTCATCAAGATCCTTCAGTTCTGTCTGACTTAGTTCCAAGAACTTGCAGCTAGACTTGGGCTTTGGACCTGATCTTGTCGCTGGGCTGTAGCATGGGCTTGTCCCCCATCCTCTTCATGGAAAGAGTAACTTCCTGTGGAGACAGAGGTGGGCATAGATCTTGGATGTAAGCAGGTCTGGGAGCCTTGACTGTTCCTTCACTACCAGGACTAAACTAGGCACGAGGAAAACTCCGTGACCCCAGAAAATGTGTAATAAAAGAAGAGGTGAAGCATGGGAACACACAAGAAGAAATGATTAACAATACAATAAAAAATGCAAACGGAATGGGTCACCTAAGGAACAAAACAGAAAATCAAAAATAATATCATCGCAATCAGAAAGGCAGCCCACATCGAGACACTGTGAACTGGGTCGTGAAGAATAAGCAGGATTCTGATAGGTGGGTAACAGCTAGGCCATCCAGCAGAGAGAAGGGGGAGGTGGTGTGGTTGGGGCTGGGAGGCAAGGGAGAGACAGTGGAGCCTGCAATCAGTGTTCTGGGATGGGAACAGACCCTCTCATTGGGACCTGAAATATTGGGGGGACAACTTTGTAAAGTATATGATTGTCTAACCACTGTGCTGTACATCTGAAACCAATACAGCATAATATTGAGTGTAAAGGGTAATTGAAAAAATAAGAAAAAATAAAAATAAATAAATAAAGTGTATTTCTGTATCCTAAAAAAAAAAAGAAAGAAAGAAAGAAAGAAAGAAACAGACCCTCTCTTCTTGCAAACTTAGACTCATTCATTCATTCAAATGGCGACGTGGCTATGAAACACCTAGGACTCTGCAAACTTTTGTGAAAGTATTTTCAATCAAACAAAGTAAACAAAAAAACAAAACCCCCCACAATATTTAAAGAGTAAAGGCATGAATCATAATCATCAGCTATTTTACAGTTTAAGCTACTGAAGTTTGAAGCTTAAGAAATTATAGGCATAAATGCCTAAATAGTCTTCAGTTGACTTTTAATTAACCTGTTTAGCCATTTCCCATCTAGGGAAATAGAAAAATATTTTATAGTCCAACAAAAACTTACTTCACAAAAGAATTACACAAATTTGAAAGTCACTTATAATAATCTTTCAAAACATGTGATGTTTGCAGCTGACTCAGGCCAGTTGTATTCATTCCTTATCAGTCCTCCTTATCTCGCCATTGCTTCCTTCTTAATAAGATTCAGACAAAGCCTAGCCTTCTGGGATAAAAGTGAAAACCCACAGTGATTTAAAAATTATTTTCCCTCATCAGACCACATTTCATTAGTTGTGATTCCTTCCTTTTAGATTCTGATCTTTGCAGGTGCTTTTGTGGAAACGTTATTTAAAACATGTGTTCCCAAGTGAGTGCCCGCCTCTTGTGCAGATTATTCTTCCTGTATCTTTCAAGTTGGAGAAGAATTGTTTATTCAGCTTAAACTAAATCTCAGTTTAAAAAAAAAGTAAGAGATTCTTTTATTTTTCACCTCCCACCCTCACCCCCCTTTAAAAGGACAAGATGATGCCAGATTTACCTAAAAGCAATTATAGAGGCCATGTCATTCAATTTTCATTTGGATGATGGTAAATGACATCACCTAGCTTCCGCGGCACCCAAAATAATGAGACTTTTATACCTCCTTCGATCACTAGTCACCAAAAAGGATTCACTCTTGTGTCAGTCAGGGTGGACTAGGTCGTGCTGCAGTAACAAATAAACTTGGCAGTCGTGGCGGCTTCACACAACAGAAGTCAGTTTCTTCCATACACAAGGCTAGTGGTTTGTGTCGGCTGTTTCTCCATCCAGTGACTCAGGGATGTCAGCTCTCTTCACTTTGTCATAAAGCTTCCTTAATATGTCACTTCTAAGGTCACTTCACACGGGGGGAGAGAGAGGGAAGAAACATACTGGCTGGTAACTGCCTCAGCCTGGAAGTAACTCATGTTGTTCTGTTTCTGATTCTCGGGCCTGCAGGAGTCATCCGGCCTCAAGGAAACGAGGGGAACACGTGGAATACTTAGTGAGCTGTAACCTCCTCTGCTTCAGGTACATGACTGGGGACACTGGTTCTACGCTAGGCCATGTTCAGAAGAGGCACGTGGACAGCACGGAATTTTCAGCATACTGAAATCACTGTCCAGAGGTGACCTGGAGTACAAAGTACACACATTCTGGAAATAGAGTATAATCACCACCTGGCTTGCCACCTTCCACCATATTCCCTTTGGCAGGTCTCATAGACACTCTGAACCTCAGTGTCTTCATCTGTAAAATGGAGAGAAAACCCACGTAGCAAGGTAGTTGGTAGTTAAATCCTCACCCAAGGATATGTTCATTATTTTAGAGAAAGAGAGAGAGAGATAAACATGAATCTGTTGCCTCCAGTATGTACCCTGATCAGGGATCGAACATGAAACCTAGGTATATGCCCTGACCTGGGATCTAACCCACAACCTTTTGGTATATGAGACAACACTCCGACCAACTCAGCCACCTGACCAGGGCCAGTTGGGAGGATTACTTTAATGACTGTAAAGCATCTAAGAAAGAGTCTAGCAAACACTTCATATTCAATTTTTGAAGTAGCAATTGTTATTATTATATTTTAGTGAGAATAATAAAATGGTGATATCGTTATCATTTTGCAAAATAATTAAATAGTTACATTTAATTTACCAAAAATAATGAAAACAATTTTGAAATATAAGCATTTCTGAGACTTTCTAGTTGAGTTCAGAATCAGCTTTAACCCTGTATTTAATTTACTTTTAGCAGAAAATGTAATATATCATTACCTTTAGAATTTCTCGTTTCAGATGAAAAAAAATTGAGCTTTTAGAATAATTGCAAAATTTTTAAAGGGACCTCAGTGAAAGCAGAGAGGTGAGTTTCCATGGCAATATCCGAACAACACGAAGGGAAGGGCAGGAGGAAAGAACATTTAATGAGCACTTACATGATACTAAGCAGTGGCCCTGGCTCTTTACATCTAATACCTGTCTAAAACCCAGGAAAGTGCTATGAAATCAGTATGAAGGTCGTGGTTTCATGAAGAACAAATGGGCTCAAATGTATCAAGATTTTGCTCAGTCAACCACATGCGAGGTGGCCAGAGTGGGACAGGACATCGCCACAGCAGGCCACAGGTGTCCAGGCTCTCTCTGCACCAGTGAGCCTATGACAATTGCAACGTCTTGTAACTTCTTGTGCCAAATATCCAGGGTTTCCCAGGATTGGGTTTCCCAGGTTTGGCCTTTCTGGGAGCTTCAGGAGGGTGAACATGTAAGCGTCCCTCTCCAGCCTGGGTTCTCACAGCCTACCAGCCCCCTCTTTCCTTCTGGATTTCCTCTGCCTACTTAAGAGAGCTCTTCCTTGTGTAGAAAGCCCATGGCGGAAGATGGAGAGTGTGATGGAAGAGCGAAGTCACCACCACGCTGACCCATCCTGGTAAGGAGGGGTCAGTCGAGGTTCATCAGTGGAAGCGAAACTTAGGGGACCATGGGAGGAGGAGCAGATGCGAACTTGGTCTCAAAGGGTCTCCCCACAGATCGCTTTTTGGCTGGAAGAGGAAAACAGTAACTACACAATGGTGAAAAGAGATGGCATTTTGTGTGATCAGAATTAACCTTAGCAATGAGGGACAGGTGGGTGTCACGTGCCTCTGGTGTGATGCACTGAGAAGGAAGCACCGTCACTCCTAAGCATTGCCACCGGGAAGCATGTGACCTGTGCCTAATCAGGAGGAAATGTCAGACAAACCCGCACCACAGAACAAACTACAGCAATGGTCCTGCATTCTTTTAAAATGCCAGTGTAGGAAAGTCAGAAAGACTGAGGAACATTCCAGATCGAAAGAGATTACACAAACATGGCCACTGAATGGACCAGATCCTGTGTAAAGGACATTATTGGCACAATTAGCAAATATGCAGTATTGGAAGGTAGATTGGATAAAAGTATTATTGTAACAATGTTGCATTCCCTAAAAGTAACGGTATTGTGATTAAGAGAATGTCCTTTGCTTTTTAAAAAAAAATGTTTTTAATGACAGCTGACTGCAGTATTAGTTCCAGGTACACAGCACAGTGGTTTGACGTTATGGAACTTACAAAGAGGTCCCCCCAATAAATGTAGTACCTGCCTGGCACCGTACATAGTCATTGCATTATTGACTATAGAGAATATTGTTATTCTTAGGAATTGCAATATTAACAAATAAAAGGCAAGAATGATGTAACCTACTTTCAAATGGTTCAAATAACAAATAACCATTTTAGAATTTATAACCTTCACACATATACACGGGTGCAGATATATGTGTCTATAGAAATATATGTATATGCATATATGTAGAAAGAGAGATAGAGGAGATAACAAAACAAATACGGCAAACTGTTAAATATTGCTGAATCTGGAGAAAGTATATCCAGAGAAAGAGACTGTATTTGCAGCAATTCAATGAGCTTCAGACATTTAAACAAATGGACATTTCTATGAATAGCGAGCAATTACCATGTGCCCATCATCGGCTGTGGATTGTCTCCGGCAGGTCATCCAAATTCTTTCTCAACTTTTTAAACAGCTGTTCATGTGGAAATGGTGTCTTTGTGTTCATGTTTAGGTACGAGGAAGTTGAAAGAGGACGTGGTGGGGTCCTGGATTTGAATTCAGGTCAGACTCACTTCCTTCCATGACGAGAAGGGATGGTTCATGGACGTCAGGCAGGAAAAGGTGCAGCCCCAGCCTGCAGGAGCCCATGGCCCACAAGAAGGGCCGAGAAGGAAGATGAACAAGTAACCAGGGACCACAGTGCGGGTTAGTGAGCCCTCAAATTCTCCCCGCCAGTACTTCCAGCAAAGCTCCCAGGTGCCAGGTGCTCCACCAACTCTCTGGGACTAGAACTGCAGACAGCAGAGACCCAGGCTCTGTCCCCCTGGCGCTCCACTGCAGTGGACGTGGACGTGGTGTTACAGGTGAGCAGAGTGCTGTGGAAGCGCACAGCTGGAGCTTGGGCCCAGAGCGCGGGGTAAGGCAGGCTTCCCAGGGATGTGACTGTCACTTTAATGGATGTTCAGAGACGGAAGATCCTATGAGATTTTGTTCATCCACGTGGGAATTCACTAGTCGGACAAAGGGTGATACTGGTGTTCTCCAGGATGTGCAGTCTGTACTATTTCCGGGTTGAATGAGTGTGTGAAGGGGTGAAGCCCACCTGCGAGGGTAAGGAGCCCAGTGGGAAGAGCTTCCCCAGGAGGTTAGCCCCTTTGTCATCCTTCCAGGCCACCAGATAGAGCTGGCAAGTCCCAGCAAACCGTCTGTGAGAAGAATTTGTGGTGGTGGCCTGGGGACTAACCACAGCCATGGGGGTTCCCTGGCTTCTGTGTTTCACTTCTAGATGAGAGGAAATATTTTATTAAGAAAAGCCATTCAGATAGCACTCTCTCTCTCTCTCTTTCTTTCCTAAGTTGCTCAACACTTTTTCAGGCTCCTGTTCTCACTGAGGGGAGCAAAGCTGCCTTCCGGAAATTGTGCCTTGAGGTTTCGTTCTCCCCAGTGCCATGCGAAGCCAGCAGCCCACATGCCCCTGTAGGTGAGGAACAAGGGCCCTTGGCTCCAGCCAAATATCACAGTCGTCATAGTCACCAAACAATAAGCTTTCGCTTTTACTCAGTGCTTTGCCTCGCCTGACCTCGTTTCATTTACAGAGTTGACTTGCAGGACGTCAGAGACCCTTGTGAGTAAAATGCCTGGGCATTTCCACACTCCTTTCGGGAATGTCCTAGGAACCTGTGACAGGCCTTGGGCTAGTCCCTGGCAAGGGTCAGAGTGGGGGTCTGATCTGGGCAGGGAGCCCAGCTGGCTGGGGTTCTGTCTCTGCTCAGCCACCCATGCCAACTAGACTTGCTTCCTTGTGCTTTCCCCATATACTGGAGTTCCAGCTCAAATTTCACTTGGAAAATGTATCTCATGGCTGGGGACAAAAGGAAACTTCGTGACTTCTGATCAATTTCAATGCCTTCATGAAAAGAAAATAATAGAGGCCTAGAAAGGGAAATCATATGCCTAAATTAACAAAGCTAATTAGTGGCAGAGTCGGAACTATGCGTTCCTCCTAGGTATTCTCTTGGTTTCTACTCTAGAGCACACGATTGCTGGATCTGGCTAAACCATCAGAGTGACGGAAAGGCCCAATGATTAGGTCTAAGGGGAAAATAATGTATTTTCTAAAACTCTCTAAAAGCTGAGGTTGCAGCATGCCCCCTGCACCCCCACCCCCACCACGGGACTGTGGGGTCTGAGTGCCCTGACTCTGGGGGACCTGGAAGGCGCGGTGCTGCCACCTCTCTCTCCTGGAGCCTCACTTTTTCCTCCAGAAGTTGATCTGGGCACATGAGGTGGCATACAGCCATCTCGCCTGTCTCCTGACGGTTCTCCTGCTCGCCCCTCCTATCTGACTAGAAGCCTGAGTGTGAGGTTTAACAGAAATCACAGATGGGCACATGGTCTTTTCTAAGGTTCTGGTTTCTCCAAGGTGTCATCAGGATCACAGGAAGTGAGCTTCCAGGTAAGGAATGAGACCTCGTCTGCAGCCTTCAGAAACCACAGCAGGCAGGGGAGTGTCCCGGCTGCAGGAGTTCCCTTGAGAGGGTGAACTTGGGTCTGTTTTAGCTCCTTCCTGTGAAGGTGTGGTGGGCCCAGAGACCTCGCTGAGGGCATGGCCACCGGAGCGGGCGTGGCACCGTGCTTGCCATCTGCACGTGTGGGGCGGGGGGTGGGGGAGGCTGGGCACTGGCTGCAGTGGGATTGCAGCTCCAGGAAGGTGAGGGACAATGATTCCCAAGCATGCAGTGGACCCACGTTTAAACACAATCCTTTCTTCTGTAGAGAAAAAACGTTGTCCTTCAGCTTCCTCACCTATAGCTCCTCGGGGTGGTTTTCATAGTCCCTTCTCCCCTTCCTTCCCAGTCTTTCTCTGCCTTTCTCTGCTCTAGCTCCCGCTCTCAATCTCCCTCGGCTCTCTGGCTCTCTTTCTCTCTTTGGCAAAACAACATCACTTCTTGTTCAGTCCCTGCTGAGAGCACCAATTATATTTATTTTTAAAATGATGACAACAGTAAAATTACTGAAAACCATAAAGAGCAGTTAAGAACTAAAAGCTTGAAGTGCTGATGCTCCATGAAATTAGACTGATGTGATAGATTCTAGAGTCGGGCAACGACTTCCTCTGTCATGGGAGCAAAATGTGATCTTTTCATTTTTAAAAAAAAGTGGTTAAGGCGGTGTTTCTTTGATGATGTCTATGGGTTGTTTCCTTGCTGTGAAGACAGAATGCTCATTTTCATAGTCACAAAGGGAAACAAGGATTGCCTACTCAATTTTCACAGCTCAGGGCATGTACTAATAGTCTCAGTTTCTTTTTCACTCTGACTGCGCCGAGGAGCAAAAGATAAATAAATGTTATTGTTGTTTGTCACATTGTAAGATGATAATGTTACTGTAGGTAGTTAACTAGATATTAATAAAGGGAGCAAAGGGAATTAGACATTGAGCTTGATAAATGGAGAGCATGAGCCTGTTTGCTTTACCAGGAGGCTACAGCGTCACACCCCAGGGGACCACAGCATTGCTCTGCAAGGGGATTAACGCTTTCCCCTCCCCCTGTCGTGCTGGATTACTGGGGGGCACAGAGGAAGGTGCTTGACCATAGAGACCTGTCCATCGAAGTAGGGGGTGGACCCATCAAAAAGCCCACAAAAGCTTGGGAAGTAGATTGGTCATTTTGGAAAAGCACCTGTTTCATTCCAAATCCAAGCCAATATAACCCCAGGGGAACAACGAAGCACTCCCTTTCACACTCTCTCTCTTTCACTCTGCAGCACACTCATTCCCTGCATTCACGGGCTCGCTTGCCCAGGAGCACACGACCATGTGAGTCCAGCAACTACTGGGCCCCACAGCAGATGGTGTCGGCTCCACAGGACTAACCGTGACAACGAAGCAAAAGCTCTGGAATTTGGCTTTTGTTTCGGACACACTTGGACTTTTTTCATGGCAGGACAGAGAGGGGAGACAAGGGCAGCCTTCCACACTAATAAACCATCTTGCCACACTACAGTCTCCTGAGCATGAGTCCTTGAACTGCTTTCCTCAAGATCCTTGAAAGAGCCTGACTTCCACTGATAATAATGTGAACCAAATAAACAAATGGGGCAGCCTGTCAACATTCCACAGGCACCATAGGTTAGAGTACACCAAATGCCTCAGGTTCAGCTTCATGCATATGTATATACGTATATGCATATATGAGTGTATATGTGTATATTTATGTATATGTATATTTGGCAAATACGGACGTATTCAGGTTCCATTGAGTTGTCTTTCTTAAGCTGAAGGCCTGATTGCCCTAGTATGTAAGTTTGAAGCTGAATGACCTTTACCCACTCTCTCCCCTTCTCTGGATCTCACTTAACTCACCCACAGGGTATTTTCTTTTACTAAAAAGGAAAAGGAAAGGCCATGTCTCAAATTCTGTGATTCAGAAATGAATGAGGTCCAGGGTCGAATCTGCTCCAGGGGCTGAGTGAAGCTCTTCACAGGATGAGTGTGGAGGGAAGGACAGGAAGCCCAGAGCACCCCTAGACCTAGAAACCCAATGCCAAATCCTGCTTGGCTGATGTTTTTATCTGAACCTGGAGATTAAAAGGATGCAACTTGTGAAAACACTTTATAAACTTAAACAGTGTGTACAATGTCTGCATTTTTATCACCAACTACCAAGCAGGATAATGATTAATTATGGCATGAAGCTGTTAAGGCACTCACCTGAGGCAGCAAAGCCCTTACCAAGTCCAGGAACTGGATTTCCAACTCGGTGCTCTATCTGCCAGATTACACAGCATTGCAAATATGGAAATTATTTCCACAGATGAGAAACCGTCATTCGCCCATGGGCCAGGCTCTCACCTGTCCCTGGCACCTGTCGGGAAGAGACTCAATGGAACGCCCTCACTTACCTAAGATAAAGGACAGCACACTAAGCACTGTGCCACCAGGTGCTCTGCCCTCAGGCCCGCCGCAACAGCTGCATTAGGCTGTAAAACACGCAAGCCTTCTTGGCCTATGTTATTCTTTCCGGTGTCCAGGGATAACACTCCACACTTTGAATTAGAGGCAAACCTTTGTTTTCATTCCAATACAACCAAAGAAAGCCAGCTCAGGATAAAGCAGTTTAATCAGAGTATGCAAATCACTCTTGTGTGTTACAGGTCATGCCTTATGCACAGGAGAGGAGAACACAGCTCAGAAAAAGGAGGGCTGAAAACAAAGCA
The DNA here is from genome assembly GCA_004026765.1 of Micronycteris hirsuta. Classification (NCBI taxonomy): domain Eukaryota; kingdom Metazoa; phylum Chordata; class Mammalia; order Chiroptera; family Phyllostomidae; genus Micronycteris; species Micronycteris hirsuta. The sequence continues at coordinate 4,220 of PVJI01007239.1, read as the reverse complement.
AACAGTCTGCGCTTCTCCTCAGGGATGTGGTGGGGAGGGCGGTGAGGGGTGAAGGGCCCCACAGTCGCTGCCACGGTTGCCATCCCGTGACACTATTCCCCACTCTTAGCTTGCGAGGTGCCTTTGGTAAAGCTGTGTCTCTGGAACGGCAGAAAAGTGAACAGAGACATGGCAAACCATACATTACTTTGTAATGTATCTTTAATGTGCACACATTAATGTATCCTTTTTAGGTACAGTTTTATGAGATTTGACAAACGCCTGGAGTGGTATAGCCACCACCTCAATCAGGACATGAAAGAGCTCCATCATCACACAAGTGCTTTGTGTCCAAAGACTTCACCTACCCTGTAACCATGGTCCCTGCTCTCAGATCTTCATCCCTCTGGCTTTGACACCTGCACAATGCCATATAAATGGAAGTCTGGCTCCATTCATTTGCATGATGTGTAAAGTGTCTTAGATCTGTCCATGTAGTTGTGTGTCAGTAATATGCTCTTTTTCACGGCCTTGAAGCGTTCTGTAGTATGGGTGCCCCAGTACATGGTGAGTAAAAGGACATTTGGGTTGTTTCCAGGTTTTGGTGATTACTAATGAAACTGCTGCAAACATTTACTTTCAAGTTTTTGTGTGACATAACTTTAATTACTTCCTTGGGTAAATACCCCGGAATAGGAGCGCTATAAATCATATGGTGAGTACACACTTAACTTTTAAGACATTGCCAACCTGTTATAAAAGTGACCAGGCCAGTTTGCATTCCCGTCCATGACATATGAGAGAGCATAGTTAGTCTACAACCTCACCAACACTCAGTATTGTCACGTGTCATTACTATTATTATTTCTAGTCCAGTTCTAATGAGTTTGGAGTGGCACACCACCGTGGTTTCAGTTTGCATTCTTCTCATGACTAATGCTGTTGAGCATCTTTTCAAGTGCTCACTTGCCATATTTTTTTTCAGTGAAATATACAAACCTTTTGCCCACTTTTAAATGAGTTGTTATCTTATTACTGAGTTCACTAAATGATTTTTAAGTTAAACATGTTATTAAATAATGTTTATTAAGTAAAAGGCAAGGAGCCCAGATTATTATCGGCAGAATTTGGATTAATGATAACAACCGAAAGCTAGATTTTTAAGAAGCCCAAATACTTACTGTTCTAGAACAATGTTTCTCAAAGTTTAGTGTCTAAATGCACTGTCTAGGGGTCTGTTAAAAATGTGGGTTGAGAGTGAGCAGGTCTGGGTGGAGCCTGAGAATCTGTATTTCTAATAAGCTCCCAGGAGCCGCTGCTGCTGTGTTAATCAGACTCTGAGTAACGAGAGTCTAAAAGACCCTGGCTCAGATCCCCTTGTCTAACCCTAAAGCTGACCCACACTCATTATGTAAGTCAGTCTTTATTTTCTCTTGGAAGAAAAATAAACACAAAATTAATAACTACATCAATATAGTTACATCTCTCTCTCAGGACAAAATGCATACTGGTGGACCTTGAATAGGTATGTCGTGAGTCTCTGTACCAAATAGCCATCCAAAAATTATGCTGTCACATCATTAATTTTACTACTAAGGAACATAGATCTTCATATTGAAGTCATGCCAGTGAAGAAATAATATGTCCCTTGTTAAAATTCAGGGTTTTTTTGTCCCCCAAATACTTTGATGTAGTTACTGGTTGCAGTCAAAACGTCCTGTATTTCTCCACATAAACAATGACCTTGGAGTTGGTAGGTAGTCTCCAGGATCCTGGGACCTTATTTAAAAAGCCTCATCCCCAGAGGGGAGGAATTAGGTAGGTACTATCAAAACGTTACTTAATACTTCATCAGATATAAAGTAGAAAAACATTTTATTGCCCAGGGATCCTTGAAGCCTGGAATTTCTGTTGCATTTCTGACTTTTTAAAAAAAAATCAGAGTCCTACTTGGCCAGAAAAGGCAATCATCTATGATTTTCGCAAATGCAGACACTTTTTCTTAAGGGAGGAACCAAGATGAGCCATTGAGATTCAGGGGGAAAAAAACCCAAAAACATTAGAATTTCTGTTTTCATTCATCTTTTTAAAAAACTCCGTTTGACCAAAGCTGACTATATCAACTGATACACGGCTCTTCGTTCAGCCTCTACACCACAGAGTGGGTAATAAAGAACTCCACTCTGAACACACATTTGAAATCTCTGAGAGCTACTTGAAAGGAGGTGCCAAGTAAGCAGTTAGACTACAGATGCCAATCACGAGAGAAGGCGGGCCAATCCCATAAACCAACACGATGGCAGAATACAGAGAGAGGTGGACAGAATCACATTGATAGCCGAGCGAGGCATGAGTGGGAGGGAATTCTGCCATTTAAAATTTTGTGGAGGAGAAGGATCCATCAAAAAGACAACAAAACAGACAAGAATGTCAAGAGAAGCAGGCGCGTGACCAGGAGAAAGTGGTGTTTCAGAAAATAGCAAATGGGGCGCCCAGACAGCCTGGTTAGCTACATTAGATGCTGATGGAGGGCTCAGTGAGATGAGACAGAAGATGCCAGTCGATCTGGTCACAGGGACAGACAGCACAGCCGACCTCGGCTAGACAGTGGGAATCTCAAAAGGCCACAATGCCAACCGCAAGTACGTCAGATTCACACCAAGGAGGGAAGTCTCGTCATTCACAAAAGTTCATCTCACTTGCTACAAAGAAATACATGCATCTTTTAAGTGAGTTTTCTGAAACTTCAAGGGATGCCAAAGCTGACAAGCAAAAGCGTGTTTTAAATTTGTCACCAACAATTCTGTCATCTGAAGACAAGTCCTGTAATGATGTTGTGGGTCTAACTCCTGTGATTTCTCACTTGGGAGGGTTTTTGTAAATTTTTTTCATGTAATTGCAATTATATTCTTTAAAGATTTTATTTATTTATTTTTAGAGAGAGGGGAAGGGAAGGATAAAGAGAGGGAGAGAAACATCAATGTGTGATAGCCTCTTGTGCACCCCCTACGAGGGACCTGGCCTGCAACCCAAGCATGTGCCCTGACTGGGAATCAAACCAGCGACCCTTTGGTTCACTGGCTGAAGCTCAGTCCACTGAGCCACACCAACCAGGGCCAATTGCAATGATATTTTATACATTATTTTTTCATTCATCTTTGAACACACATGTTTTAAGTGCATTATAAGCATAGTACACCATAAAGTGAGCATACCACATAGATATTTATCCCATCAAAACTGTTTCCAATGTGTAGGTTATAAAGAAAGCTGAAATGAGCATCTTTCTTTATAAAGCTTCTCTCCAGTTATTTTGGATTATTTTCTTACAGATGAATACCCATAGGGAAAATTCCAGGTTAAATGTTAGGAGCTCCTTCAAGCTCTGAGGACCCACTAGGAGCATTTGTGTGCTGTGGAATGAAGAGAAGGGGCCCAAGGAGACCCAAAGTGAGATCAGAAACTCTCGGCAGCTTTAATTAGGCAGCTTCGGTGGACACAGCTTCTAGTTTCCTTCCTCACAATTCAGAACATTCCTTTTCCACCTCTTCCTCCGAGGACCTCCACCTTTGCTAATACTGAGCCGTACAGCATCACTGCCAGCAAAAGAAGGGGGTTGGGTGGAGAGAGAGAGAAACTGGAAGGGAAGAAAGGGGAGGGAAGGCAAGAGAATGGGGCGGGGAGAAAAGAAGAGAAGAGACCACTTGCTACTACTAATTTTAGGAAAGCCTTTGAGTCTTGTGTTAACATATTTTCCTCCAAATATTAGCATCGTCACAAGTCGAGGCTTCAGCATAGTAGACAGTTACCCATGTTAGCTTTGCTGGCTCCCGGGCCCCTCTCCCTACTATACCCCCAGTCTTCCACTATGGACACCCCTGTCAGTGGGAGTCCAGGTAAGGAAACCCTGCCCCTCGCTTGAAAAGGAAAGGCAGCCGTGGTTCTTCTCAGCCTGGACTGGGTTAGCAGGAGAATGGCACATGGATTGGGTTCAGCAAGTTGACAAACAATTCTGAAGTTTGGATCTTGAAAGGATGATATAGACATGTGGGAATGAAGGTCATTGTCATCACCGTGGTAGCCTGAGCGGGACAGCCCACATCTCTGCTGGGACCTCTGCTGCAGCCCTTGATGGTCAGCTCTTCCCAGTGATTCTCTAAGTCTTGTTGTATTGCCTCTCTGAGCCCCGATAACCCTTTAGCAAGCGCGCCTTTCACCCAAGTCAGCCTGAGTCAGCCTTC
>PVJI01007238.1:49350-79740 GCA_004026765.1 Micronycteris hirsuta | reverse complement strand
TAATCATCATTTTCTTCTTTATTAATATAGAACACGAAGTCTTTACTCAGGACTTGGTCAATCAAAGATTAGGAAACTAAAAAACTACATTATTTGGCTTAATTCCAAGTCTATCTCTAACTTCAAAATTTCCAAGACAATTGCTGCTACATACCCCTGCTTCCACATTTAGCAAACTAGAAATAGCCACATACTCCCTTCTTTACCTCATAGGCTTATTTGTAAATGAGTGAGACAGCATTTGTAAATAATTGGAACCCTGCAAAAATATTGCCACATAAACAAAAATTAGTATGCTGAGACACACAATCATTTATGGTCATTTATGGTCAAAAATATTGCCACATAAACAAAAATTAGTATGCTGAGACACACAAGTATTTATGGTCACCCAAACAACTAACCTTCAAAATTAAATGTTTTTGATCAGAAACTTCAGAAATTTTAACTCAGAATTATATTATCAAGCTATATATTAGTTAGTCAAAGAATAAACTTATAATTTAGATATTTAAACCCTAAAAGTTCCCCACTTAATTATTTTAATGGATATACCTTCTTCTGAGAGTATTATGTTTTTGTTATAGTTATTCAAAATATACCTGAGATATAAGTAGAGGAAATATTATATTCATTAGTGCAAATAAATTATTTTAGACACTTCTTCATTAATAAAATATTGTTTAATAAATTATTTATAAATGTACATACATATACATATATTTACATATGTGTATATATATATATACATATTGGTAGCTATAAATACAGATATAGATGATATAGATACATAAATTCTAAGTCAGAACATTTGAACTAGAAATAATTTTACAGATCATTTAGTATAATACTTTTATTTGACAGATGAAACCTTGAGACCCTAGCTTATATATTCACATTTCATCTAAGAAAAGAACTAAAGCAAGAAAGTTAATTTAGCAAGGTCACCTCCTGGGTAAGTGGCAAAGCTCAGACTAAACATGAATGAGTCTGAGATTCAAAACCTGTCCTTTCTAAGGCCCAAACTCATGATCTTTTTATTATGTCATGTTGCTTGCTTGTCATCTTCCCAACCTATAATCCAAGAGGCAGCATTAGGAACCCAAAGCCATCACTGGAGAACTAGGTGAGACCACCCTGGGCCTATGAAAATCCAAGAAACATAAGGCCAATCAACTCTCTAAAAGGTCCAGTTGATTTGGAGAAGATCCAAACTCATCCCTAAACCAGGTCCTCTCGTGAAGTTATTGTGTAGAGCTCAAAACCAAATATGAAACTGAAGACCCTAACAAATACTTACTTAACTCCTGTTTCCTCCTACCTTCCTCTTTCTCTGATTTTTCTCAGAAGATATAATTTCTATTTTTTTTGTTTTTTTAATTAATTAATTTATTTATTTATTTAAAATAATTACTTTATTGTTGTTCAATTACAATTATTTTCATCCTCTCCCTTCCCCTCCAACCCCACCTTCCCCCCCAGCCTCCCTCCCCCACCTTGGTTCTGTCCATGTGCCCTCCATAGTGATTCCTGAAAACCCTTCTCCCCTTTGTCCCCTCCCCCCTCCCCCTGGCTATTGTTAGACTGTTCTTAATTTCAATGTCTCTGGTCATGTTCTGCTTGCTTTCTGCTTTTGTTGATTATGATCCAGTCAAAGGTGAGATCATATGGTATCTGTCCTTCACTGCCTGGCTTACTTCACTTAGCATAATGCTCTCCAGTTCCATTCACGCTGCTGCATATGGTATAAGCTCCTTCTTCCTTTCTGCTGCGTAGAATTCCATTGTGTAGATGTACCATAGTTTCTTGATCCATTCATTTGTAGATGGGCATTTAGGTTGTTTCCAGCACTTGGCTGTTGTGAATTGTGCTGCTATGAACATTGGCTTCAATGATATGTCCCCTAGAGCTAGGGACATAAAGGAAAGAATAAACAAATGGGACCTTGTTAAAATAAAGAGCTTCTGTGGGGCTAAAGAAAATAGTATTAAAATAAAAAGAGAACCAACAGTATGGGAAAACATATTTGCCAATGATACCTCGGACAATGGTTTGATCTCCAAAATATATGAAGAACTCATACGACTCCACCCCAGGAAGACAAAAAACCCAATTAAAAAATGGGCAAAAGACATGAACAGACACTTCTCGAAAAAGGACATACAGAGGGCCCAGAGTCATATGAAAAGATGCTCAACATCATTAGCCATCAGAGAGATGCAAATTAAAACTACAATGAGGTACCACCTCACACCAGTCAGAATGGCTATCATCAACAAAGCAACAGATAACTGTTGGAGGGGATGTGGAGAAAAGGGAATCCTACTGCACTGTTGGTGGGAATGCAGACTGGTGCAGCAATTGTGGAAAACAGTATGGAACTTCCTCAAAAAAATGAAAATGGAACTGCCTTTTGACCCAGCAATTCCACTACTGGGATTATACCCTAAGAATCCTGAAAAACCAATTCAAAAGAACCTATGCACTCAGAAGATATAATTTCGAAGTGAAGAAGAGCTTGTCTTCTTTGCAATCTGAACTGTCCTATGTGTCCCTTCACAAGTGCCCACGGTCTTCTTGCTCTAGATATGCTCAGGTCTACCTTCTGCAACTCCCACGCTCATAGCCTCCACCTCACTCAAAATCAGAACCTCAGCTTCTCACACCTCCCAACTGTGACAACTTAATTGTTACAAACACAGAATTCTCCAAACTGTGTTTCTCTTAACACAAAAATAAAAAGCTTTTCAAATTCAAATAAGTTTTGGAAACTGCTGATTATATTCCCTTCTTGGAAATTCATTCTACACATACTAAAGGTTTTGAGAAATTTATAGCCAAAAAAAGAATGACCAAGTGATGGAGAGAAAAATTTGTTTCTGCTTAACCCAGTGTTTGCCCAGCTTATCTGACTATATACTGCTTAATTTACATATATTTCTCAAAAATAATATTCTGTAAAATGCATTTTAGGAACTTTGAATTAAGGTCTTTATGCTTGTGGTTAGATTAATGTGCTGCTCATCCCTGCTAATGTTTTATAATTTAATTTGAGCTTCCTAGAAATATACCTTAACCCAAGGGAATAATTCCTGGAGAGACAATTTCAGGCAACTGGCAATCTCTTGAGGGAGCAGGGAGTGACAGAGCCTTTCCAGCCTCAGGAAATGTCATCAGAAAATGATGAGAACCCAGCCCAGCTCCTCCCTGCCTAGTCCCACTGTGAACACCCACCAGGGACTCAGTGGTCATAATAGCAGAACAATTTTCTACATAGAAGAGTACGGATATAAAATCCCTGAGGAGAAAATTGAAACGATACGGTTTATCACATATTTTCCTTTCTGCAGTGTTTATTTAAAAAGGCATCATCACATGTGTTCTTTTTGAATTGCATTTTGTGTTTGTAATTTTATTTATTTGTGATTTTCTGTTACTAAGGTGTTGTGAGAGCTTAAAATTCTAATTGCGGTCCACCTAATTGTGTTTGAAAAGATCTATGAAAACAGTTCCTACCATGTGAATTATCTGTGTTGTCTATGCTCTGGGTAGTGGCTTCCACAGCTTCCTGCAGACTCAGCCCAACAGGCAGCCTTTTTACTCACGATCAGAGTCCTCTCAATAACTCACTCAAACTGAGCCCAGCAAAGCTTGCTTGACACACCTCAGGAAGACCTGTCTCCCTTTATATATGCTTAACCACTTCTTTGGAAATGATGCTTCAAATGTTTTCTTTCTAATCAATGCTGGATTAACCAAAGCCTATAGTAGGCTGTACTTTTGTTTCTCTTCCTCCTTTATTTATTGTCTACCAATTTAGCCCATCAGTTACTCCATCGACTATTGCATTTACTTCTGCAGCTTCAGCAGTAGATGAGCTGGAAAATAAATAGAGATAAAATTCCTTCTCAGGTTGCCTCATTTGCAGCATCAGTTGGAAAGGAGACTGACAATAGCTCATTGAAGCTTCAGACCAGATCATGATATTGTCTACTTATATCCTTCTCAGTCACCTAACATTGATTCATTAAAAAAAAAAATGAGGGCCTGATTTGTTTATAATGAGAGCATATGAAGACTCACCACCCATAGCTATTTCTCACATGGATTTTTTATGTAGTTGGGCACACAACCTCATCACAAACGAAATATTAATAATGACACAGTTGCAAAACAACAATGCAAGCAATGCCTCAGGATGATATTTTATTAAATAAATTTACTTTCTTCAACAGCATTATTTAGCTCCTACTGTGGGTTAGGCAATTTGCTTGGGGCCAGGGTTGAATAAATGAGTCTCAGCTGCCAAGGTTCTTACTGAAGGTCAAGGGAGAGAGCGAAAAAAATTAGCCAACACCTACAGGATAGTGATACAAAGGCTTTGAAAAAAAAGTATTTTAAGACTGCTTCAGGAAACCAGAAATTCTATCCAAATAGAGTCTAGTAAACAAGAAAGAGACCCCGAGGTAAGCTGTGAAAACAAGAAGTTTTCCATGGAGATTAAAGAGAGAAAAGCCTTAAGACAGAGGATAAAAGAGCAGGAGGATAAAACGGTGTGTGTGTGTGGGAGGAGTGATGGTTTAAAAGTGAGAGAAAAAATGCTAAGTCCAGGGAACTGGGTTCACTGATCATGGACAGACCATGTACGCAGGGGACTCAGAAACAATGATAAGACAGGAAAGAGTAGCCCAAAATGGAGGGTCCTGTAAAGAAATCTGTACTTTATCCTTAGGGTAGTACAGAGTCATAGCAGCATTTCAGAAAAAGAAATCATATCATTTAATTTGAATTATTACAAAAATGACTGCAGCAGCAATAGAGAAGGCATTCAGGTAAGAGCTAGGGTAGAAATAGCAGGAATCAGGATGGAACAGTGAGGAATGTATGGGAATTCCCTAACTTCTAGCATCAAAGAAGGAAATGATGGTTCCATTCACTAAAAGATGCTGTATTTAAAGAGGATTGAGTTAGGTGATTGAATTTGGGCTAAATGAATTTAGATTTCCTCTGAGATGCAAGCAGAGGTATCCAGTAGGACACCAAGATTATAGACACAGGCTAGAGATAAAATTGAGTATTTTCTGGATGTAGGCAAGTAGAAGCCATGGAAACACTGATTTGTCAAGTGGTGTCAGATAGTTCAAAGGAAAGATCATGCAGAAGGTCAGGGAGGGGCATGCAAAAAGATGCTGGAGGAACTCTAGGTAATGACAGCCACTGTGCAGGTAACAAAAGGGAAAAACAAAGCAGTTGAGAAGCAGCTGTAACCAAAGTAAGAACAGGGTTATGGAAGTGACCCTGTGCCAGCCTAAATGACAGGGAATTCCTCACACAGCCTAGGTAACTGGGACTTCTAGTTTTCCTGGGGTACAAGGGCACAAGGATCCTGGGGATCCAGTTCCATTGCTTTGTGTCCTAAATACATCACATAGATCCTTTACTTTCTGCTTTTTTGCTGGTTTGCCAACATGAAAGCAAACTGATTCATCACCCTCACCTATTTGCAAACTGGGAAATGTTTCTGTGCTCTTTCTGGCCCATTTAATTGTCACTTTCATTTTACAGATAAAGAAAAGGAGGCTCAGAGAGGTTAACCCTTGGCTATTCGCACAGGTAGTAAGAGCACCAAGATTAAACTCTTACCTGTCTTCAAATCCAGTCATTTTCCACTACTTCCCACTGATTCTGATAACATTCCCCATTTATACTCTTTTTGTCCTTTCAAATTCTTTCTTCCAAATAAGTACAAATTAAAACTAGAGGCTGTTTTCAAAATCTGACCTTGCAGCCTTCACATAAATGAAACTCATTGTGCATTCTGAAAAACAATTCATAAAAAGAACACAAATAATTATCGATGATTTTTAAGTGTTCTTACTGTGTGGATGCTCAGTGTTTCTGTCTTGTTTCCCTCTCTGTTAGTGGAAGACAAAAAAGTTTAAAGTGAACAAAAACTTCACTAATGAAAACTTTCAGTCAGGAAATAACAGCCTTAAGAATATTATTGATTACATTTTAACTTGAAAGTAATCTCGTTGAGGATGGGGGATCCATCTAGGTGAACATATATAATTCTCTAAGAATAATATGCAAATAGAATTGTCATTACTATGGAACATACCCAAGAATAAGCCTCAGAAAAATCCTAAACAGCAATTGAGCTAAAGGTTATTATTTTGTGGGCAAGACTACTGTAACCATGAGTAAAATATACTGTGAGAATAGGATGCTATACAAAAATTGGTTGAATTAAGGAGGCCATTTTTGTTTAATCAAGGAGAATAACTTTTTTTTAAAGTCTCAGAATGTATCCTCAGTGACTAAAATTACTATGCTGCCACAAGGAAAGAAATCAGGTCAAAACTCATTATCAAGTGGCATTTCCACAAGTAGCAAGGGAATATGGTGTTTCCTATCAGACATTACATCCAGAGTCTGGGTAGGTTTCTTTCCTGAATCTGAGCCTAAAAAACTACTTCATTTCCTTACCTTTTCCCAGCATTTATAAGTATTCAAGTTTTAACAGTGATCGTGAGCAGTAGACAAACTACTCCAATTCCCTGTGCTGTAAAACTTTTTATTTTATTTTTTATTTTTATTGAATTTATTGGGGTGACATTGGTTAATAAAGTTATATAGGTTTCAGGTGTACAGTTCTATAATACATCATCTGTATACTGTTCTGTGTGTTCACCACCCCAAGTAAAGTCTCCTTCCATCACCATGTAAAACTTATTTTTTAAAGCAACTTATAAATTTAGCAACTTTCTTCAATTTCGTTCTGTCAACCCATAATGGCCAATGACCCCCATTCTTAGGACAGACAGAGGAAAACTATCACAGCCAAAAATAATTTATTTTTTTATTTATACTAAATCATTTTGGGCACAACTTTGTTTCCCTTTCTTCCTCTCTGGAGGATAATTATAGAATTTTAGTACTCTGAACTTGAATGATCAGCTTTGATTTTTGCTTTAGGGCCATAATTGTAAGTTACTGAGAGCATTAATTGTGGTTGTTCCACTGGCATCTTTTAGCTCTTGAATCCTCACAGAAGCCTTTGGAAAATGGAAATAGCACTATGATAGCACTATGAACATACTTTCTAAAATATGTGCATCATTCTACACAGTGAAGTAAGATGCCTACTTAATCATTACTTTATCATCAGATGAGAGTCATAGTCTATGATATTTGGGCTTTATAAGAGCACATATTTTGTGTTTTTTACTGGATGTATGGTTATATGTGTATGTGTGTGTGTGTAGTCACAATTTTGATATATCTTATCCTTTCCTCTAAATGTTTTCTATCTGACAAAAATGGATGAATAAATAGGTGAGTAAATGAATGTAGGCTATATAAATGAAAGGATGGAAGTATGGATAGATAGATGGATAGTAAATTAATGGAAAAGTGGATGGTGGCTAGGTGAGTGGATGGATAAATGAATGGACGACACTGCTAGTCGTGATGTAAGATGTCATTTTGGGCTAAAAGTGAGTCTACAATGAGGAAGACTCTCAAATGACATCCAGTAGGAGAATCAGCTGGGCAAATAGAAAATTTATAGAAACAAGGAAGAACTATGTTGGATTAAAAATGAGTAGTGTTAGCTGGAAGAACTCTTCAGGCAAACAAAGTATATTTGTTTCAACAATCTGGGATTACATCAAAATGCAGAGTTGAGTATTGCTTTAGTTCTACAAAAGTGACCCAGGGTTTGCTGCAGAATGGTGGAGAGGAAGCTGAGGGAGAAGTCAAGGAAGTCAGTTCCAACCCACCTCTTTTATTGCCCCAGTTGAACAAGAATAGCTCCGCTGGTATCACTCTTATATACTGCAGCTCCTATGAGAATTTACTAAAAAGAGGCCCCCCATGGAGGACTAATATCCTACTTACCTCACAGGATTGTTTAAAGAATCAAATTGTAAGTAAAACAGGTTTTGAAAATTATAAAGCATTACCAAAATTATAAAAAAATAAAAAAATATCTGAGATTTAAGAAAGAGCTAATTCATTTTAATTATGTTTTTCCTTTCATCCTTTTACACCCATCCATCCAGCCCTAGGTCTTTGCAGGTTCAATCTTTTCACAAAATAATAATCTTGGTATATCTTTCCCTCTATTTTTTTCACTTCTGACAAAGACTAAGGCCATGAATATTAGAACAAGAGGATGCAAGTATGAGGGCTAGGGAATACAAAACAGTGTTGGGAAAAATTTTGATTTCTGAGGCTAACCTTTTCTGAGGGTGAGAGCAGAATCTCTGTAACATCCTTTATGTCTGAACTACATGGATGCAGCTATCTTGGGACTCTTAGGACCCTTGCAACTAAGTGATTGGATCTTTCAGTATAAAGTTCACCTTAAATCAGAGTTGAAACAGGCTTCCAACAGTCTCAGCCTGCCCAACAATAGTTTGAGCCCTCTTGGAAACCAAGAACCAATCACTTTCTAATGTATAATTTTATACCAGAGATTTTGTGATGTAATTTTGATACTTTAATACTATTTTGGTTATTTATTGTTATATAGCAAATTGCTCTGATGGTCTCTCTGGAAATCTTTCATTAGCTTGTTAACCAAGTATTGGTTGAAGCTGGAGTCATCTGGAGGCTTTAACCAGGATGTTCAGAGACTGAGCCCTTCCCCTCTCCTTCCAGGTTCAGGGCCTCTCCAAGTAATTTCTTCAGCAAGACAGCCAGACTTCTTACATGGTGGTTCAGAGAACTCAAAGTGAGTATTCTAAGAGGGGGTGGAAAGCTACCAGTCTCTTAAAAGCTAGGCCTGGAACCAGACAGTATCACTCTGATTGCAATTCATGTAAACATAATCAGCCCAGACTTACTGTGGGAGAAGACTACACAAACATGTGAATACCCCGAGGCATAGTTCATTAGGGCCATCTTTAAAAACTGGATGCCAAGTAGTATTACTGTGAAAGATGCTTCTATTGATCAAAATCATAGAAAAAGGGAGGACTTTTAACACCACATACATCATCATCTTGCAGAATAATAAGAGTCATAGACATTTGACTAGAGAACATGGTTCCACTGACATATTTTACATGAACAGTGGCTATGGTTACAAAGGATTTTATTGAGGATACATCTCTGCTTATAAGGTAAGAATATAAAAGTATACTCTTTGTAACCTGAAATTACTTTCTTGATCTTGAAATGCTATTGCTGCTGACAAATAAGAAACAAAACTGTGAACATTCATGTGTGATCCACTGTGCTATGGTCTAAAGGTTTATGTTACCCCCAAAATTCATGTTGAATTCTAATACCCGAAGTGATGGCATTAGGAGGTAGAGACTTTGGGTGCTTAGGTCATGAGGGTGGAGCCCTTATAAATGGGATTTGTGCTCCTATAAAAGAGACCCCATAGAGTTCCCTAGATCCTTCCACCATATGAGGATACAGGAAGTCTGGAATTCAGAAAAAGACCCTCGCTAGCACCTGATTTTGGACTTCCAGCCTCCAGAACTTTGACAAATGAATTTCTCTTGTTTGTAAGCCATCCAGTCTATGGTATTTTGTTGTAGAGACTGAACAGACTAAGACACAATGCCATTCCTGAACACAAAAATTAAAGACTTTCTTTAATTTGATTTCAGGTATTTCATTTAACTTAGGTCATTTCCTTTTCTCAATAATATCTGAAATAGACAGAGTTCATGTGTGTCCTAGACAATCCTATAGATATGCCCTATTTTTGCCCATCTTTACCATTTTCATTTACGATTTCCTACAGTTCAAAATGGGCAAGGGATGAGAAGTGCTCTAAATGGTGCTCTAGATAGTTCTCTAATCCATAATCTGAGAGTAAGAAAAAGAGGGAGATTAAAGAAGCTCATCTGATCAGCCTGACTGATAAGATTTTAAATTTGGAATTTTATAGAAACAATATCCTCTATCATTAATAACCAAAGTTATAGAGATAGTCATAGACTCAGGCTGCTGTCCTTCATCTACAGCTCTGACCTATTTATCCCACTTTCTTGGTTGTGATAATATAACCATACATTAAAACCTATAACAAGTTATTAAGTTCATAATATACCTTAGAAGAACTGAGAAAAGTAGTTAATGACAAAGATACATCTTTACTAAGAACAACAAAGTGAAGTAATAATTTGGGTAAAATAGGCCATATTATTTTTATGACCCTATATTTGCCACAACTTTATTGCTTCTACTGTATCTCAATCTATAAATGCCACTTAACTGATAAATCAATGAAGCCACTTAACTGATAAATTAGTGAGCATATCATGATTTGTTATAACTTAGTGTTTTGTAAGGATGTTTACCATCCTTTATTCTTACATGACATTCTTAATGGCATTTCATCAAAATATTGCTTCTAGTAAACCCCAAAAGTGCAGTCACATCACTTTTTAAGAATTGTTATATCCAAGATTATAGCTTTCAAAATGAATTATATATTCTGTAACATAAATAGAAAAGTACAGAAACAGGGGAAATTCTCATGTATTCGTAGACTACAAGAATTCAAGTCCTAGAGGAGAGAAAAGTACAAGTGGCAGAAGATAAAAATAGAGAAATGGAGCAAGGCCAGATGATGAAGGGCCTTGTGTTCCTTGCAAGGACACTTGGATTTGATTCTATAGACTAAGAAATGTGAAAAGAGGTGCATTGTTACCATATTTGCTTGTGAGGATCTGTTGAGAAGCCCAGCTCAGGCCCCTGACTTGAGAAAACTGAATCCAAATCACCAGAGCCTGCAGAACATGTGCTTTTTCCCCCATGAAAATGCCAGCTAACCATTATTTCAATAGCCATGTTATCAGCATGGCCATCTTAACTACCAAAGCCAAATGAAGACCTAAACATCTAAGGAAAAATCTATCCCAATATTATTCTAATATTGTTAGCACTGGCCACTGTAGAATATAAAAATAAAATTATTCTTGTTTGAGCAAATATGATATTCTAATCTAAATAAGTTTCTCAAACTAGGATACACAGTTGCATATATCTTCCTAGTATGTCAATTTTGCTCAAAATTGTGTGACAAAAATAAATGTTTAGATATTTTTCAATATCAGTATATTTTAACATTTTTAAAAATGTGACTTCAAAACATTGTGCTGTAACCTGCAACTCAAACTCTTCTCCCAAACACCTGCCTCAGATCCCAGGGGACAAAGTCATTCTTTCATACAGTTATGGGTGTGTCAATGGAAATGTCTGAGAATCCAGATATAAATTATATATGAAGAAGGATAATACCCTTAAAAAGAAACTTATTCTAGGGGGTCATACATATTTTATACTTTGCTCTAATTCAATGTTAGTCCATGTATAATTAACACCAAACATTTAAAAACGGTAATAGTAGTATATTGGATTTTCTCCTCAGCTGTTTAGCCTCTTTCAACAGGCCTGCCTATTTCACAAGGTTATTTTAAGGATTAAATAAGGAAATGAAAACACTTTGTAAACTGTAAAGTGCTACCCTGATGTAATGTTTCATTAACAAATTAATTTACATATGGCTAGAACAGGGTGTCTTTTGAATGATGGCTTTTCGCTCCTACATGAATTAGAAAATAAATGCTCTAGTGTGGTCTACTGAGCCCAAGGGCTGCAACATTCCCGATGTCATGGCACAGATGTGCAGAATTCTGATTGTCTACATCAGACAGTAGCAATCAGGCAGCGTGTGGAAACCCATCTGGTTCCCATATTGTCTGAATGAGGTGCTGAAGTGGAGGATTTTTACTTAGCTGAATTTGAACAAATCCTCCTGAGCTTTCACCAAATGATTAAAGACAGTGCAAACTGTCCTCAACCTGTTCCCCATCCTTTGATGTACTGTGTGAGCAAACCCTAAGCTATCACGTGAGACAAAGGCTAAAGTGGTGGATGTCAGAATAGTAACTCCAGAGTTCTTGAGTGATTTTGCTGAATTGTCACTGGTTCATTCAACTGAGAAGTTATATGTGAGACACTCAGAGGTGAGCCAAACATAAACCAGACCTACCCAGTTTTTAATGTTCTCAGCTGTGTGTTAGTGGGAAATATATTTCTTGGAGGCTTGCCACCTCTTTGTTGAGTGTGGTGGCCAGGGTTTCTGCTTAATAGTGGTGGGGGGGCTGCTGGTGACAGATATGCTAAAGCCAAACACAGAAGCCTGGCTAAAGAAAACAAACTTTCTCTCAGGAAGATGCACAATTAGGTCCATGTGTTAAAAGAAGAAAGTTATTAAATTATTGAGTCAGGCGTCAAATGCAAAATATTTCTACCTTAACCCCTCCTAAGACTATGGTAAGTTCTTATTAATAGATTACTCTATGGAAGTAAAAAGATAGGAAGTTGATGGTAAATTATGGAATTAAACGATATATTGACATTTTAAGAATTAATCTTGGTTCTTGGGTGTCCAAGGTTTTTCATCATGGTTATTTAAACTGAATCCAGAGATATAAAAATAAATTCTTATGTTTACCCTTAAATCTACCTGGTATACATGTGCCAAAACCCCACATGTGTGAAAAAACAGGGTTTTCTTTATTTATCTTATTTACTAAAAGATGGATCCCAACCAGTAGCTGAGGAAGCTGATATGGTCCTTATAAACATGAAATATAGTTGGGGATATCTAATGACATTGAAAATATTCTTGTTGAAGTAAACTAAGTATTCTGTAAGAAAATTGTGTTGTGAAACACAATTGTTGAAATACCATATTCTCTAATTTACCTAAAACTTGAGGCTAATGCCAACCACTTGAGGACTCATCTAAGTCAGGTAGAAATCCTCTTGCTTTAGAGTTATATATATAACACTTGTGAGCAGGTCTGGGACTTGGATATAATGTCAAGATAAACCCAGCAGTTCATCTTGACATTATATTAAACATATAAGCTTTCAAATTGAGGATATTTTTTAATTCCTATAACTGATTTGTACTGCTTTTCATACACATATTTTGTCTGTTCCTAATCAAAATGAACACTAGTGGTTATACTACAGTTGCCTTAAAACCCTACTTTGTGTTCAATGAAGTATGTGTTCATACTAGTAGTTCAACTAGTATGATATCAATATGAAACTGAGTTTTGCACAAGCTGACAAGTGGAGCAGATTAAACTTCTCAAAAAATGAAAGTTTGTGTTTATGTTTGGTCTAAACAAAATAGCAATGTAAGAGAACAGACTCTTCCATTGCTCAACAAGACTAGGTCCATTTCAAAGGCTCTCTTGGTCAGGCATATCATGATTATGATTATTATTAAGAATAAGGAGACTTCTGCCTGGCTGGTGTAGCTCAGTAGAATGAGCACAGGCCTGTGAACCAAAAGGCCACCAGTTTGATTCCTAGTCAGGGCACATGCCTGGGTTATAGGCCAGGTAAATTTCCCCCTACTTGGGAAAGTAGGGGGTGCATGAGAGGCAACCACACATAGATGTTTTTCTCCCTCTCCTACTCCTTCCCTTCACATCTCTCTAAAAATAAATAAATAAAACTTTAAAAAAAGAAGAAGAAGAAGAAGGAGATTTCTGGCCAAGATGGAGGCATACGTAGATACAATTTGCCTCCTCACACAACAAAAAGAGGGACAACGACAAATTTAAAAACAATTTTAAACAGGAAGTTAAGAGTCCCAAAGAAGCTGGACCCAAGGAAACATATACCAAGGCACATCATAATTACATTACCCAAGATTAAAGATAAGGAGAGAATCTTACAAGCAGCAAGAGAAAAGGAGTGCCCATAAGACTATCAGCTGATTTCTCAAAAGAAACCTTGAAGTCAAGAAGGGGCTGGAAAGAAGTATTTGAAGTCATGAAAGGCAAGGACCTACATCCAAGATTACTCTATCCAAGAAAGGTATCATTTAGAATGTAAAGGCAGATAGTGCTTCCCAGATAAGGTCAAGTTCAAGTAGTTCATCATCACCAAGCCCTTATTATATGAAATGTTAAGGGGACTTATCTAAGAGAAAGAAGATGATCAAAAATATGAACAGTAAAATGACAATAAACTCACAACTATCAACAGCTGAACCTAAAAAAACAATAAAAATAAAAACTAAGCAAACAAGTACAATGGGAATAGAATCACAGAAATGGAGATCACATGGAGGGTTATCAGTGGGGAGGAGGGAGGGAGTGTGAGGGAAAATGTACAGGGAATAGAAAGCACAAATAATAGGTACAAAATAGATGGGGGGAGTTTAAGAATAGTACAGGAAATGGAGAAGCCAAAGAACTTACATGCATGACCTATGGACATGAACTAAGTCTGGGGGGATGCTGGTAGGAAGGAGGTTGCAGGTCAGAAGGGAATAAAGGGGAGGGAAAAATGGGACAACTGTAATAGCATAATCAATAAAGCATATTTTAAAAATAAAAAAGAATAAGAATAGCTATAATCTTAGAGAATATTCTATTTCACAAATGATCACACACACATATATTTAACATTTATAAAGAATCTTACAAAATAAATGTTGCTAATCCTCTCATTTCACAGAAGAAAACAGGGGCCAATAAGGGTGATATGACTTGTTCTAGAATATACAGTCAGTAATTGACAAAAGTGAGATTAAAACCCAGATTTTTATCATTCCCTGTTTTAGGGTTTTCCCACCACATGCTTCTTTCTGTTTTTAGCAACCATGTGTAATTCTTCTGCAGGTAACAAAGAAAGAGAATACAGAAACAGTCTTTTAAACTCTGAAACTTCAGTAAAGATTTTTAATTGCATCAAGTGTTTCATGGCTGTAAAGCAGTTGCTGACCCTTGTATTTCTCATCAGTCAGATCACTTCTAGTTTAGCTACTTTCCACTGACAAAATCATCCTATCTCTTTCTTACCACTCTCAAGAGGCTCTGAGCAGAAGAGCAGCAGAAAAAAGAAGAGGTAAGTGTTGTGGTTTCTGGTCCATATATTTTGATTCCATCATTTAAGTTGCTTCCCACACATTTCATCCCTAAGTACTTAATATTATACATTCCTTCCTAGAAAAAAACACTAGTTAGTGATTTGCTTACGTGATCATAAATATGAAACAGGAAGTTCAAACTGAACAATTAGTTGCCTGCTTAACAAGTCATCATCTTTTCAACTAAAGAGCAATGGTCAACATGACTTATATAATAAGAATTTCTCTTTAGCCTATCATTTCATAAGGAAAAGTGAAGAAACCAGTTGTTTCCTGTCATTCTATGGGTGTATCTCTAAAACAGATAAGTAAGGAGGTAAGAAGGGAGTGAGAACCCACTTCCAAATTCTTCATCTCATCTTCTCCCTCAAGATTTTCTGCAAGTTGGGAACTTCCTAGCAGTCTTCAGTCAGCATTAGCGGAGGAATAAAAGAATGATCCGCCTGGCTGGTGTAGCTCAGTGGATTGAGTGCGGGCTGGGAACCAGAGGGTCCTGGTTCGATTCCCAGTCAGGGCACATGCCTGGGTTGCATGCCAGGTCCCTAGTGGGGGCCATGTGAGAGGCAACCATACATTGCTCTTTCTCCCTCCCTTCTCCTCTCTCTAAAAATAAATAAATAAAAATCTAAAAAAAAAAAAAAAAAAATAGAATGATCCTTGCTGGATGGGATGCCTTTAGACCAAAGATCTTCTGAAACCAGTCTACAGTGGGCAGAAAAGACTAAGAAAATGTCTCTCATATAACCTTGGGTTCTCCCATGGCCCATAAATGATTCATCCTCTTCATATCCAAGACCTATCACTTTCTCCTCTTTATTAGGAGACTTTGAGACAACTAAAGAATAGACATGAACATATCAAAAAATGACTTCTTTAGCAATAGTTTAATTTAATCATCACACCTAGTTTAAAATAGACTGTTTCCATGTGGATAACCACAGATTATATGTTCATGATGTACTCATTACAGACAAAAATGCTCGTGAGCTTTTCACCCACCTCAAAACAGATGCTTTAGGAATGTCCCCCACAGTACTAAAGAGATGTTGGCCACTGGCTCCTTTGGAAAGTATTGGGTATATTATTCCATGCTCAATTGTTTTGTCTCTATTTGATCCAATGTTATTTCTTTGATGTATATGAGCACTTAAAGTTTATTCATATACTTCTCCTGAGAAATTTGGCAGGCTGTTGAACAAAGAGCCCATTTGATACTTAATGATGCTTTTATCTCAGATTCAGTAATTCAGTTACAAATATCTGCATTATTTTGACACTAACTTTATATCTTCCCAAAAATTACAATGAGGAAAAAAATATTGACTTGGAAATTATCTACTACACTAAGCCTGCAACACTGTAATTGTTCAATAAATAATTGTTGAGCAAAAATAAAATGGACTTATCAGGCAGAATTCAGATCCTAGGAATGTTGAAGAAGAGACACAGACAAACCTATCACTAAATCCAAGAGGTATTTTGAATGTCTACTTCACAGAGGAGAGAAGAGCCGCCAACCACAGACTGAGATGAGAGAAGTGGTTCTGCAAGAACATGCAGCAGAGAAATAATGCTTTCTTTCACCTCAAAATTTCACATCTAATTTTCTCTCCTCAGTGACGCAGGTCTTTTTTGGAAAGTATTTACAAAATATTACCTCAATCAGAGGTCTCCTTCAGTTATTTGTTTTCTTAAAAGAACAATTACCCAAGGAAACACCAATATTTTCTTTTCTGTTGAAAGACTGGGAAAGTACATACCTTTTATGAAAAAGAAAAAAATCTCATTTGGGTGAAGGTCGAGGAGTCAGGCTGGGTGTTCTCACCACCTCACTGTGAAGTATCCTTGTTATTCTTTCCCTTTTTCCTTTTGGGTTCACAGTTCTGTGATATTATGAGAAACAACAAAAGACATTTATATAATTCAGCTAAGTGCTAAGGTAACAGATGTACTGAGGAGAACAGAATTAATGTTTTTGGCTTTCAAGCTTCAACAGAAGGAAGCCTTTGTTAACTTTCAGTGAGGATTCTTCTGTAAGTCATTGTTCTATTCTTAAGCATTCTTCTCCAAAAAATAAATTGATTAGCACTATTTGGATTCTGGATTCTTACCAAAGCCAGGGCTAAAATCATGCTCTGTGAATACTTTCAAATACAACTTATTGGACCTGTAGAGCATTTCCTCTGGAACTGAAGGAAGACCTGGGACTCTAGCCCAGGCTGGGGTCTCAGTACTATATCTGTCTTCACAGAGGGGAAGGGAAAAGGCAAATCTGCATAAGGTGGCCTCATAAAGTAAGAAATTGTTCAAATACATCTAATTCACAAGGAAGAGATTAAGGAAACATTTATATTTTCACTAATTCTTCCTCATGACCTGAAAAACTGCCTAGTGCATAACAGTTATCAGATCAAAAATGTAGTGATCCAGATAATACCAGCAATTGCATGTGTTCAGAGTACAAAAAAATTTTTAAATCATCTTTGAGTTACATGTCCTCAATGAAGACTGTAATAAGAGAAATTACTGTTGGGGACTATTGGTTCAAATATCACCACCACCACCCCAGCTCACTGCATGATTACATAACACAACGTGGTCTGGGTTTCTGTAAACTACTGAGGAGTGAACCTTGAAGACTCCTAACCCTTTCAATTAGAAGTACTCTTGCTGGTGGACTGCCCGTGCTACAGTACCTCATGTACCACTTATTTGTTCTCTCTCATCAAGCCAATCATCAGAGTCAAAGTAAATGGCCAGAACTTGGTGCATCAGGAAAAGTAAAACAGAGTCAACAAGAAAGGCGCTTGAAATCGACAGGCCACAGAGATAACCTCCTTCTGCCTTGAAGGGTCCCAAAGAACATTCTAAATGACTGGCATAGGCACGTGGAAATGATTTACCAAAGAGAGAACCAGACATTATTCTATGACTTTGCCCACTTTGAACATTGAGTCTTTCTTTTATGAACTTCAGGATCCTTCTAAGACACACAGAACCTGGCTGTCCTCCAGAATGGTGACAGTGTTTTAAATCAAAGAGAAGGACACCCTGGGGTGTAATGCCAAAACAGCAGCCCATGTGGATGAGATGCAGCTAAAATGTTATTTCTTGGTAAACAGTTTAAGTAGTTAAAAAGTATGACAATAACAGGAATTTATCAAGTACCCATTTTATGTGCTTTTTTGGCCATTGATTTGTGGGTAGTATGTGGTAAACAATAATACGAATGTGGGAGGTCTCAAAGAATGCCCTCCAACTTCAAGAGACCAATGGGGTCTGCTGTTGAAAGCCTGGTGATACAGTCTAGGGATGTGGAAGAGCTCACAGGAAAATAGATCTGCTATGACTAATGCACATTGGAAACGAAGTGTGCCTTCTTGGTATGTAACAACTTTTACTAGAAAAAAAAATCCCATTTGGGGGTATGAATTTCAGTTCCCCCCTTGCACAAACTCAAATGCGCAAGAAATGGCACATATCTACTTTCTATAAATAAATTTAATTACAAATGTGAGACTACCTTCTTCCACACTTTCAGGAAACCTCAATCATTCCCAGGGAAGTTCATAAAGAAAAGACCAAATGCATTCCTAAGGCTATGCATGATTTTGTGCCTTATACAGGAATCCAGCTGAGCTACTCACTTTGTTTCTGCATGATTCTCGAACAGACTTCCGCAGCTCCTGTGTCTGACTAGGCCAGAGGCACATTTAAAGAAGCTGGTTGAGTTTTCTCTGCCAGGATGCACTGGCAGCCATTTCTTTTAGGGAATTAACCACATCCTCTAGGTGCTACTTTGGGAAATCATGAAAGTGCCTGTTGCTTTTCTCACTCTTCTCATCCACCAGCTTTGGAAACTTCTTTTTGTCTGGGGAAAACTTTTCTCTGTTTATATACCTTCCAAGCCACTCTGCTAATTTCTGTAAGGCATTCTCTCATTCCCTCCCCTTGAGACTTTAGCTTCTGGAAACAAAAATCAGGAAGTTCTGTGGACAGCTTCTGCTTTTCACACTGCAACAAACTCTTCTTGGGGCAGGAAACACAAAGGAAGACAAACTCTACATTAGAGTGTGTGGAAGGGAAGGGAAGGAAAACTTCAGAAGGAAAATAAATAAACTAATGTTCTGCTATACATATAAAAGGGATAGACCAGAGAAAAGGTCCAGATTAGCAATACTTCAGAGATGCTTAGGATGTCATACTTCCTGATGAGTAGCCCTTAACTTGGACACAGGTGTCACAAGAGGTACATAATGCAACATCCCCAATTTGCCCTGATATGAGGTCAACAGAATTCCACGTGATCATGAATATCCAAAGATCTGAATAGGCCATAGGAACTAGCCATGTTTTAATCACAGACCTCACCTAGCAGGCCTTGCCATCATTCTGCCCACTTTAGGGGCTACCTATGTGACCCTAAGCTAATTTTGTCAACCACATGGATGGACTTTACTATCTGTGGTTGAACTAAGACACCATATTTTTCCGGATGAGCATCTTCTGAGGGAAGCTATATAATTTCCTAGGGCTGCTCTAACAAAGTGCCTGAGTGGCTTTATAAGGCAGAAAGTTATTCTTCACAGTTTTGGAGGCTGAAAGTCTGAAATCAAGCTGTCAGTGTGACCATGCTCTGAAGTTTCTAGAAAAGAATCCTTCCCTACCTCGTCCAGCTTCTGGTAGTTTCCAGAAATCTTTGGTGTTCATTAGCTTGTAGCTGCAGAATTTCCAATCTCTGCCTTCAATGCACTTGGCATTCTTCTTGTGGGTCCATGTCTGTGTGTCCAAATTTCCTTCTTCTTATAAGGACAGCAGTCAAATTGGATTTACTGCTCACCTTAATCATATACAACCTCACCTTAACTTGATTACATCTGCAAAGACTGTTTCAGCATAGGGTCACATTCACAAGTTCCAGGTAGACATAGTTTGGGGGAAACACTAGTAGACCTGTACAGAGGTCGGAAACTCAAAGCAATAAGAAAGTTTCCTCCTTTTGTTACGAACTGTGCTCTCCCACTTGCTGTAGGTGCCTGGGGATGCAACAATCTACATATACTGTCACTGAATGTCAAATGTCCTTCTACTGCCTCTATATCTCAAAAGCAGTCTTGACATTAAGTAATTCTCTACAGTTTATGGAGTTACATTTTGGGAGGCATTAATACAAGGTTTAGATTTCCAGACTGGTACTGACAAGTCAGTAATCCTCCCTCCCAGTCATGCCTGATAGACGGGAAAATTAAAAGCTCCCCAAGAAGTGTGTGTTGACAGCCACAACTCTGTCCTCCAGTGGTTGGGAGATGGGATAAGGTTTGGATTCAGAAGTTACAATGAATAAGTTCTGGAGATCTAAAGTACTACATGGTGATTATAGTTAATAAAACTGTATTGTGTATTTGAAATTTGCTAAGAGAGTAAATCTTGTGTTCTTACCACCAAAAAAGAAATGGTAACTATGTGAGATGATGGACGTGTTAGTTAATTTCATTGTGGTGATCCTTCCATAACATTATATGTATATCAAATCATCACACTGTGTATCAGAAAAACAATTATGTTGCACAACCTAAATATATACAATTCTTATTCCTCAACAATTATACCTCAATAAAGCTGAAAAAATAAGTAAAATTTTTAAAATTCCAACAGAAGCTTACATCCATTATTTCACAGAATGGCCTTCAGTGATTCCTGGAACTGAGGCCACAGAGCCAGTCATTGCACGCCAGCTCCAGCCACTCCCTAGCTGCTCACCTCCCAGATCTCCTCTGATGGTCCAATTCAAGAAAGGAACCCTAATTGCTGTTCATCACACTGCAAATCTGGCCCATTATATGGACTGATATGAACTCATTTTCAAGAGAATAGATGCAAGAGAATAGGGTCTCTGGGTCTGCAGCTTGTCAATGCAAATCCTGCTGGGTTCTGATTGATAGCAGCTCCTCCAGCTGAAGGTGGATGACATCCCCCATGGTCAGGCATTTGGAATGAATAAGCAAGGAAGGGGCCAAGATCAGGTCTACATTTGAAGCTACCCCTGTTTTGCAATTTGCCACTCTAGGACACTAGTGTCAAAGGTAGAAGGATCAAGCTCTGACAAAAAAATCCAGAATGTCTCCTTTGCCCTTGAACAATTTACATCCAGCCCCCAATTGGGAATGAGAGTCAAAGTTACAAGAAACCATAGGAGCAGAGGCTGCCTGACGGTACTCTCTCTGAGGACCCGGTACAACCATAAGACATTAAGAAAACGCTGCCTCCTTTCCCTGTCACCTTGGACACTGAGACTCAAACAAGAGGTAAGGTGTGAACTGGGAGTAGATGGAATGGCCTCAAGACTGCAAGGGAAAACTAAAGGCCAGATCTCAGTTAGGGTGGCCTTTGGAAGCACAAAGTTATTCAAAAAGCTAGGAAAAGTGTAAGGACTAAATTCGTGATTTAAAGTACTTACAGGAGTTAACACTACTGGGGGCAACAAACTAAGCCAGAGAAGATGTCCTATCTCATTGTAGCATTGACCTAGAATGAGGAACTCGTAGGAGATACATTATCAGACATCTACGGAGAAACCAAGAGCAAGACTTAAAAACTTCTATTAGTTTTATAGTACTGTCATTTCTCAAGCTTAGAGGTTATTATGATCAACTAATCAGTAGTAGGGGAAATGATGTATTGATTTTGCCATCTACACATATTTATCAAAATAGGTATGTTGGCTTACTCTATCTACTATCATTATTAAGATATGACAAGAAATAGTGACCCTGATTTCTGTTAAACAACCATTCTTCACATTTAATTAGTACACTGAAGTGAGGAAAATGAACAATGATATGATTGTTTTTCATTACAAAATACTTTTCTACTTCTGTATTCTTGTCGATGGGTTTCTTCCTGACCCACCACCACCCAGCAAATCATAATTCTGTTAAGACTTGATTTTTTTTTCTAGCTTTGAGATTTAGCCTTCTGGGATCCCAAATGTAGCACTAACTGGTTCAACAATATCATAGTCATGCACAAAATATTGATAGAAATCTATTCAGTAGGTATGAAATCATGTTACAATCTAATCCTTTCTTATCTTATGGACAGGTACTTCTGTAATAAAGTTGAACTCAGAAACCTCAGCACAGGTGAAATGTGATTTTTGGTAAACCAGGAAAATGGAAAGATATAATAAAAAGTCCTCCCTCTATTCAACCAAAAATATTGACAAGGTGATAGTTTTCTACTAATGTTGCCCAAAAGTGTGACTTTCTTTAATTTCTCTCTAAATGTCCAAAAGGAAATGATGATGTATATGAATATTATTTGTTTCTGTTAAAAATTTACAATGTAACATTGCAGGAAATGTAAACTCCATAGATTAACCAAGTATAATTTATCAATATATCAACAAATATTTATTGTGCATTTTTGTGCCCTAAGCACTATACTAGGCCTGTCTATGGAAAAAACATAATAAAAATTATATAGCACCATGTCTTAACCCTTGAGGAGTAAATTTATTTTTAACATGCATGAAGAGATAATATAAAAGCAATGGGAGAAATCACAAAGGAAAAGACAGATTAATTTGATACATAAAAATGCAAACTTTCTATTTCTCTAAATACAATATTATTACATGATAAACAACAAAGTAAAATATATATATAGAATTACATTTCACCAAGGATAAACTCCTTGATATATAATGAGGTTATGTAATATGATAAGATACTTAGATCCCTGAAGATAAATGGTCCACAAACATGATATTCACAAATGAGGACATGTAATGGCTTATAAATATTTGAGAGAAAAATTATCTCATTAATTAATCAAAGAAGTGAAAATTAAAACAAAAAAGTGTACTTTACCAATTTAGTTAAGACATTTTTTATGATAAGTGAGAAAATAAGTCTTAGAAATGAGAAAAAGAAACAAATTGTACAGCAACAAAATGAGAGGAAAAATCTAGAGCAGTAAGTAATGGAAGAGAGAATCTCTAAGGAAAATAATTTTTAAGTTAATAGAATTAGAGGA
The DNA here is from genome assembly GCA_004026765.1 of Micronycteris hirsuta. Taxonomy (NCBI): domain Eukaryota; kingdom Metazoa; phylum Chordata; class Mammalia; order Chiroptera; family Phyllostomidae; genus Micronycteris; species Micronycteris hirsuta. The sequence goes on along the minus strand of PVJI01007238.1, from coordinate 56,774 downwards.
CTGGAGATATTTGGAGGAGGGCAGATTGTAGCCTGGAATTTGTTCCATCTCATGAGAAATTAGGGAAAAATTTTGGCAGTGGGGTGCTGGAAAGATCATAGGGGACATAAAAAAGCTTTTGTGCTATATTAAGCAAGATATTGAACTACATTCTTACAGTTGATGTTATAAGTTTCAAATGGCTCTCTTTTATTTTGACCATCATTATAGGCTAAGATTATCATGCCAAAATTATAGTAAAGCAATTCTGCTGATTGCCAGTACTAGGGGATCTGGGCACCCAGCTCTCTTCTAATGTGACTTAATCTGGTAGATTTTAGAATATTAGAAGGAACAGGTGGACTGCACAGTCTTCAGATATCTTCCCTATGGAATTTCTAAAAAATACTGTCTAATACCTCTATCAAGGTAGTCAGTCTGTGTTGTGCATTAAGCACAAAACTATACACCTTACCAATCATGCTGGGGGTAAAACTGACAGCTCTTCTGAAAACTGTGGAACCTAGCAAGGATTCATGCTTGATGGGAAAACTGTTACGTCTTTCTGGGAAGATGAGCCAAAGCATAACTGCAGGCAGTCTCCTTTAAAAGCATTATTATAAATCATAAAAATAATGAGTATACCAAAACCAGAAGTTCTACTCCTCTCTTGTGCTCACAAAATTCAGCCTACAAAACCTTGAAAGTGGATGTAAATATAATGCATCATGCTCAAAGAAAAATGTCAACAATGCAGCCATATAACACTTTCCATAGAGCAATGAGAAGAACCCTCCTAAATAAGCTATAAACTGAACAGTCCAGTGTATGAGTGCAGAGGTCCAGCCTCATTGGTCTTTGGAATCCCGAGGGAGGGAGCGGTAAGGCAAAAGGAATGACTCCGTACACTCTCTGAGGGGTGCAGGAGGACGGCCAGGCCTCAGGGACCTGACCAGGCCAGCCATGGCCTCTAGTGGCCAGACTGACACCGACAAAGAAGTTCTCTTTATTTTTATAAGGAGGGATTTTCCATCAGTGTGAGAAACAGATGCAAGTTACAATTTATCAAGGCAGAAAAAAACTAACATGTGAACAATTTTAAAAAAATACAGAACATTTCAGATTTCACTTATGAGAACAATGGCTGCTTTCAGAATCAGATAGTCTGAGCCAGACAGTTTCTTAGTCAAGGACATTCACTTATCTTGGGGTGGGGGCGGGGGGGGGAGGTTGTGGCTCTAAATAAACCTTAAGCTTACAAGTGTTAACTGTTCAGGAGGCGTTGTGAGGGGCAACAACCTTCTTCAGCATTGGCAGCTGGCCTGCCAAAACTTATTCTTCTTTAACCTTTTTCATGGGTAGTATCAGCCAGGGGCTTGGTGGTCAGTAAGTCATTCGAGCAACATCATAAGAAATTGTGCCAATTTTTAGTAGCAAAGTGCCAATATCCAAGAATCCCACTACTAATTGTTCAACAAAAGCAAGCATGTAAAGGGAGATATATAGCAGAACTGCCAATGATCACTTCTGCCATGCAGATGTGCCCCAGCCATCCTGGCTGTGCCACGGATCGGCTGCAGGCCGGCTCTCAACATATGAGACTCTTGTTGGATTACTTTTTGTGAACCAATTAAAAGTTGGAAAACAAGTATTCGGATAGTAACTTTGGTTGTAGAATATGGATCTGTGGCCTTAGGGTCATTATGTATCTCTTTCTGGGCACTCTCATTTCAAGATAATAAAACCTAACACCATGAAAGGCTGTCTGTCTTTTAAAGGAGGAAAAAGTTAAACAGCCTACTCAAAGTAGTGTATGCTCTTAAAGAAACTAATTTTAAAGATACCAGAAAGCATCTTTTTTTTAAAACACACATTAAAATCATTTTATATCTCCATCTGGCAGGATTCCTTAGCCTGCTTGAAATAACTATGGGTTTATATTCATGTAGTTCATGCAGTTTAGTCCAAGAACCTACAAAGTCAAAGCCTGAAGAAAAACCAATAAAAGCCACATATATCTACCATTGATTCCAGCTTATTGTTTGCCAAAGGAATGAAGAGGATCATAGTGAATTAAGATAGAATCAACATGTCTCAAGTCTATATATTCCTCATAAAAATCTCTGACCCAAGAAAATCAGACTTGTAGATTTTAAATAAGCAGCTAGCATATTATTAAAGTGAAATGTCCAATAACAAATGAGTCTGTAATTTGTCAGTATAAAAAGTGTACTAACTTCTAAACTAGGATAAACTACACTTTGGGTAACAGTTTATTGAGAATGAAATCCCAACATTGAGTAATTCTTCAAAAGCTCTATACACAAAACACTGAGTACTCCTGAGCACATTATTAATTCATCAGGAGATGATCAGGATCTCAGACTTTGCACATTTAAAACAGAGTTCCTTCTCACTTTATCTTTATTTGCAAGTATGCTTCTCCTCCATTTTTCATATCTCAGGAAATGGTATCATCATACCATAGTTGCTCAGGCCAAAACCTACTATCTTAGTCTCACACCTTACATCCAACCTCACAGTGAATCCCATTGACTCTCCTTTTAAGACTTTTTCTTTTCACTTTTACTATCCTGGATCAAGTTACCAACTCCTCTCAGCATTTTAAGTAAACTTCCTGTCCCCACTTTTGTCCACCTTCAGATGAAATGATGCACAGTGCTGGGAGCAATTATTTAAAGCTCAGGTAAGATTATGTCACTCTTTAGCTCACCAAATCCTCTGTAGCTTTCTATTACTCCAGAATAAAATCCAAATTCTTGCCCATGACCTAAAACATGCATAGTACACACACTACCAATCTCTGTAACCTCATATCTAACTATTTTCCTACTCTAGTCTAACTTCAGTGGTCTTCTCTGAGATATTAACCCAATTTCTATCCTCACTTCATCTAAGTCTCCACTCAAATGTTCCTTAAAAAGGCCTTTTCTGGCAATCTTCTCTAAAATATCCACCAGTAATCTCTACTCTCTCACTCTCTATGCCTTAACCCTGCTTTAGATATAATCACAGAAATTATTACTATATTTTGTTATATTTATCTCCTTCTAAGATTGTTATAAGTGCAGGATCTGGGCTGTATCCATAGCTGAATCTCCAGTATTCTGAGTTGTACTCTAAATACAGTGTCTATGCAATGAATATTCATGCTTTAATGCAGACAATGAAAAAAAGTGGGTGAGATAACTGCAAGCCTTATTGTTATCAACTAAAATTCATTCCACATATAAGAATGTACCTTGATGGAAAACCATTTGAAAATAGATATAAAGAGACTAAAATGTTTATTATATCAACTTTGTTGATTTTGTGTGTACTGTAATTGATATGTACAATGCCAATTGAATTATACTTTTTACTTTTTACTATCCATAGTTATACCTTTATTCTTATAATATATTGTATATACTGGCTCATTTGAACCAGAAAAATACTTGTTTTCACATTGACATGTTTATTATCCCTAGATTTGGTATTTCAAGTTCTTGGAATTCGTATTAAGAGAATTATTCAAAGCTTGAACAAAAATATAGACACAATTAAAAGTATATGAGCTGGTGTGTGTGGGAAGGGCAGGTGGGGAAGGATCACTGGCAAGACCCTAAAGCTTGGCTCAGTCGCCTGCTCCTGCCCTGGCCCTCAGCACCCACCTGGTCCACCAGCTCAGCCATGATCTAGGAGATCCTCATCTTCAATAACCATGGGAAGCTGTGGCTCTCTAAATTCTACCTGTACAGTGAGGATACACTGGAGCAAATAATCAGGAAGGCATTCTATTTGGTATCTAAGAGAGGTGAAAATGTTTATAATTTCCTATAAAGAGGATTATTAATTGGAGGATCTGACAACAAACTGATTTATAGACATTATGCAATGCTGTCTTTTGTCTTTTGTTTGGATTCTTCAGAAAGTGAACTTGTCACTTTAGATGTGGAGGATGGTGAAGGCTGACGTCAAAGCTCAGGTTAAGTGCTGGCAAGGCCACACTTGGCCACTTGCATCTGCAAAGCAGAGCAGGCCCCAGCTGACAGCAGCCAGAACCTGCCGGGGTTCAGAAGGAAACAGATAACCACAAGCTTCAGCTGAATGTGACTATAACCTTTGCAAAGATACATTTATCATTTAGACAGCCTGGGAACAGAACAATCTTTTCCCACAGCATCTCCCTAAGTCTATAAAATGTCCTTGAGCATTATGTAACTAACTCCTATAAAATAAACATGGAGACCATGTCCAGGGTCATTGTCTCTCCATCTAAGGACAATGCTTCACCTGGCCCCCGCTTTACCTTAACCTGTGTTGTGTTGTGTTTTTCTTAATCTCCCGTCGGCCCCACTCAGGGACCTCCACTCCGCACTGGTCGTGGCATTTAAATATAATTCAAGTATTTGTGGCAACATTGGGCAAGTGTTTAGAAATTGTCTGAACTGGATTTTATTTTCTCTATAGACAAGGACAAAATATTCTTGCCAAAATGGTGATGGGGAGAATGGTACTGGAGACCAACATAAATAAGATTGTCACACAAATTGATGCATAAAATAAACTGGAGAACTCTGAGACTTAGCAGGAGCTGCATCAGCTGTAAAGAATATGACTCTTCCTGAAATCCCAAGAAATATTAACATTGGTAACATCAGTACCAAACTGGCCTCTTTTAAATAAATTTAAAAAAAAATTAAAAGGCTACTCCCAGGTTAAAACAGGCAGAACAGTCATCTAGGTTTACCATGCAGTTATTTACTGAAAGCAGAGGAGCAGGGTCTTACCATTTGCTTTTGAATTTAAGTCAAGGTACTGCATAGAAGTTGTGTAAAAATGAGCATGGGAAGTCAATGTCATTTTCCTTGCTCAGTGATTTTGATGAAATTGAGTAATTCCAGTATGATTTTTTTCTGTCTTTCCTAAACTGCATTCTTACACCCTCCTAAGGCATGGCTCTATATATTGACTACAACAGTATTTTGCAAAGCATTTGACATATTTCTTTAAATTACATACAACCCAAAATGCTGGTGTTTTGTATGGATCACAAGTGTAGCATTCTTTAACTCTTTCTGTCATTTGTCACAATTGTTATTTAAAAGAACTAAGTATGAATTGTTTTACCTCTTAGTTTAAATGAACTCCAAGGTAAATGGACTTCTAAAGCAAAATAAATAAGTAAATAAATAAATAAAATAAAAAATAAAAATTTAAAAAGTGTATGAACAGGACTTCCAGCCAAGGAGGCATAGGTAGACACACTGTGCCTCCTTGCACAACCAAAAGAGGAAATACAACAATTTAAATAAACAAAAACAGCCAGATCTGACAGGAAATCAAACTGAGTGGAAGTCCAACAACTAAGGAGTTAAAGAAGACACGCTCATCCAGAGCGGTAAGCAGGGCGGAGCCAGGCAGAGAGCACTCGGTGAGATGGCGGTTTGTGGAGCAGTACCCGCAACGCTGCTGCTGCCTGGAGAGACCCGCAGCAGGCGCACCTGACCAAAACGAGGCCAGCACACTTGGCGAAACCCAGGGCTGGCCCACCTGGACCCAGAAGGGCCAAGACTGGTGGACTGGGCGGTCCCTCATTCGAGTGCAGATAAACAGGGAGAAAAAGCAGAGAGCAGAGTAGCCAGCACAACCCACCAACACAGGGAAATAAAGCCTCAAACCACCGATAGAACACACCTGTGGAGGTTGAGGCAGCAGCAGGATGAACTCCCAGCCTTACAGGGGAGTTCATTGCAGAGACCCACCCACCGACCCCGGAGCCAGCAAAGAAGGGCCCAACTTGCTTGTGGGTAGCAGTGGAAGTGCAGAGAGCAGAGGAAGCACCATTGTTCTCTCAGGACCTGCCACCACCGGCTGCGTCAAAACATGATACAGGTTGCCCCGCCCTGGTGAATACCTAAGGCTCCACCCCTTAAAGTAACAGGCCCACCGAGGGAAAAAAATGGCCCAAATGAAAGAATAGATCAAAGTTCCAGAAAAAATACAACTAAATGATGAAGAAATAGCCAACCTATCAGATGCACAGTTCAAAACACTTGTAATCAGGATGCTCACAGGATTGGAATAAAAATGGTCAAAGTTAGTTGAACAAGTGAAGGATAATATAAAGGAAATGAGGGGAAATCTTCAGGGAACCAATAGGGATGAGAAGGAAACTGGGACTCAAGCCAATGGAGTGGACCAGCAGAAAGAAAAAAACATCTAACCAGAAAGGAATGAAGAAATAAGAATTCAAAAAAATGAGGAGAGACTTAGGAACTTCCAGGACATCTTTAAACATCCCAACGTCCAAGTCATAAGGGTGCCAGAAGGAGAAGAGGATGACCAAGGGATTAAAAACTTATTTGAACACATAATGATGGAGAACTTCCCCAAGCTGGTGAAGGAAATAGATTTCCATGAAGTCCAGGAAGCTCAGAGAGTTCCAAAGAAGTTGGACCCAAAGAGGAACACACCAAGACACATCATAATTACATTACCCAAGATTAAAAATAAGGAGAGAATCTTAGAAGCAGCAAGAGAAAAAGAGACAATTACCTACAAAGGAATTCCCATAAGACTGTCAGCTGACTTCTCAAAAGAGACCTTACAGGCAAGAAGGGGCTGGAGAGAAGTACTCCAAGTCATGAAAGGCAAGGACCTACACCCAAGAATACTCTATCCAGCTAAACTCACATTTAGAATGGAAGGGCAGATAAAGTGCTTCTCAGATAAGGTCAAGTTCAAGAAGTTCATCCTCACCCAGCCTTTACTGTATGAAATGTTAAAGAGATTTATATAAGGCATTGAGGGATATCAACAGGGGAGTGGTAGGGGGAGAGAGGGGAAAAGGTGCAGAGAATAAGTAGCATAAATGGTAGATAGAAAACTGTCGTGGGGATCTCGTCCCAGCCGAAACCCGTGGGTGACCGTAACGGAGTGCGTGTATAAATCTCACACTGAGACACGCGGGGGGAAGGAATCCGGGGCCACGTGGCTTGATTCCTCTCATCCCAGGAAAAAAGCCTGGAGCGTGGCTTAGCCGGGTTTTTATTGGGAAGCTCCAGACACAGCAAAATGGGAATGGCTATTCATTAGCTATGCAAGATGTTCCGGGCAACCATTAGCATAATCCCTTGGTTCCGGGGGAAGGGTCCCAGCAAGTTAACAAGTCCTAGGAAGTAAGCTAATTCAATTTCCCTTTAAGGAATTCCTTTTTCCAAGAGCATGATTTTTACGCAGGCCCGCACGGGAGTGTTAATTTCCACGGAGCTGAGCTCGAGACGTGGAAATTCCCAGTGGGTTATGTTTTTATCATGCGGATGAAAAGAATTCCTGTCACAGAAAACAGACAGGGGGAGGTTAAGAATAGTATAGGAAATGTAGAAGCCAAAGAACTTATGTGTATGACCTATGGACAAAAACTAATGGGCGGGAAATGG
>PVJI01007238.1:0-49250 GCA_004026765.1 Micronycteris hirsuta | reverse complement strand
GGGCAGTCTCCAAACTGCCAGATTAACCTCTAATTATTCAGCTCAACCCAAATCAGAATGCTTTTCAATGGAAAAATCTCTCTCTCATATATATATATATATATATATATATATATATATATATATATATATATATATATATATTGTGTGTGTGTGTGTGTTTAACAGGAAATTGAGAAAATTTTAAGAGAATGTGAGCACATGAGAATGTGAGGAAAGTTCTAAAGGGCTTTTTTTGGGTATTAAGTAGGAAAAGAAATACAAAAGATGTTAGTGCCTACTCAAGATGAAAAGTGTCACAAATTTTAGAAACAGTTACTAATTGTAATAACCCAGTTCTGACTAAAGACTATCATAAAAATATATCTGGGTGAAAGATACACAGATAGATCAATGGAACAGAAGTGAGAATCCAGAGTCAAAGGCAAACACAGGCAGAAATAACTCAGATGGGTAAACAGATCAAGACACCCACTAAATCTGAAAGCCTTTCATAAGTTTTTATATAATCACATGATACTTTTCATGATAAATACAGTATGTAAATGCTGCATATGTCAATGTAAAATTTACTAGTCGTTGAACATTTCCCCAACGTTTTCCCAATGTTATATGTATTCTTCCAATCTCTGAAAGTTGACTTAGCTCTAACTTTGCCCCAGAAATAAATATCCAGTTGAGACTAGGGCTTCACAACATGGCTCTCTTAAAATACTCCTAAGTGTTGTGACTTAAAACACCAGAGATCTAATAAAGTGCTTCTGCATGCCTAGAGAAGCTGCTCTAGGATCCAATCAACATCACATCAAATCATCATCTACCAGGCCAATTTAGGCCCAGAAGGACTAAAATACTGGTCTTCCCTAGTCCATAATTTGCCCCTCAATCAAAGGTAAACATTCACATTAGAAAATAAGGGGCTATTTCTCCTCCAAGAAAGTAAATCTTAGCCATCAGTTTTTATACTTCCTAAGTCCCTAAACCACTTTTTCAGCAATCAGACAGCATAGGAGACACTTCCAAACTACAGAAAGAATTCCTGTTCTGCACCTGCCATGTAAGGTAGAAAAGGCCTCAAGCTGGTTTCTGCTTGGATTATTTACCATTACAAAAGCAGAGGAGAAGTCCTTAACAAAATACTAGCAAATCAAATTCAACAGCACATTAAAAGGATATAAAGCTGGTTCAACCCATGCAAATCTATAAATGTGACATACCACATTTAACAGAATGAAATATAAAAATCACTTAATTACCTCAATAGATATAGAAAAAGCACTTCAAAAAATTTGACATCCTTGCATGATAAAAACTCTCAACAAATTAGGTGCAGAAGAAATGTATATCAACATAATAAAGGCCATATATGACAACCCACAGCCAATATCATATTCAATGGTGAAAAGCTGTATTTCCTCTAAGATCAGGAAGAAAAACACTACTTCCCACTCCCTCCACTTCTACTCAATATAGTACTCCAAGTCCAAGCAAGAATATTAGGCAAGAAAAATAAATAAAGGGCATTCAAATCAGAAGAAGTAAAATTGGCTCTGTTTATAGATGTTATGATCATTAATAAATACAGTGTATTTAGTATATATATATATATAGTAGTATATTTAGTATATATGTGTATATAGTCTATATTCAATATATTATATTAGTAGTATATTTAGTATATATGTATATATAGTCTATTCATATATATTATATTTAGTATCTATGTATACTAAATATAGTATCTTTAGTATATATACATAGCATATATAGTGTATATATACTAGTATACTAAATAAATATAGTATATTTAGTATATATGTATACTAAATAAATATAGTATATTTAGTATATATGTATACTATATTTAGTATATACTACACCATATACATATATAATACATATATACTAAATATACTACATATGAATATAGACTATATATACTAAATATACTATATTTATTTAGTATACTAGCATACTAACATATATATTCTAGTATATGTATCATATATATACATATATACTATATATACACATATATTTAGTGTTTGTGTATATACATAAACACGCACATATATATACACACTAAAGATTCCATCAAAAAATAAAACCTGCTAGAACTAATAAACGAATTTGGTAAAGTAGTAAAATACAAAATTAACGTATTTTAAAAAGTCAGTCACATTTCTACACACTAACAATGAACTATCTAAAAATGATATTAAGAAAATAATTTCATTTTTCAATAGCACCAAAAAGAATAAAACACTTAGGAATAAATTTAACCAACAAAAGAAAAGATCTGTACACTGAAAACTATAGATCACTGAAGAAAGAAAATGAAGAAGACACAAATTTAAAAAAAGATATTTCATGGTCATGGTTTGGAGGAAGTAATGTTGTTAAAATGTCATACTACTCAAAGTTATCTATCTATAGATTCAATATAATACTATGCAGCAGAAAGAAGAAGCTCCTGCCCTTTGCAACAGTATGGATGGAACTGGAGAGCATTATGCTAAGTGAAATAAGCCAGGCAGTGAAAGACAAATACTATATGATCTCACCCATAAGTGGAACCTAATCAATAAAACAAACAAGCAAGCAAAATATAACCAGAGACATTGAAATTAAGGACAAACTGACAGTAACCAGAGGGGAGGTGGGAGGGGGAAATGAGAGTAAAATGGGGAAGGGTTTTCAGGAACATGTATAAAAGACATATGAACAAAACCAAACAGGGGTAGGATCAAGGGTGGGAAGTGGGGGCAGGGAGCGAGTGGTGGGGAAAAAATGGAGACAACTGTACCTGAACAACAATTTTAAAAAAGTGGAAAAAATAAATAAAAATTGTTTTGCAATAAAAACACTAACACAGAAAAAAAAAACAAATTTTAATTTTCTGACTCCCCCATAGCATAACATTTTTTTTTGTTGAGTTGTTGTTTCAAGATAGTTATTCTTGAATGGATTAGCCAAAGAGCATATATGCATGACCCATGGACATAGACAACGGTGTGGGGAGTGCCTGAAGGAGTAGGGGGAGGCTGGGTGGAGGGGGACAAAGGGGGAAAAGTTGGGACAACTAGAACAGCATAAACAATAAAACATTTAATACATAAAAAATAAATAAATAAAATTCAAATAGCGATTTTTTAAAAAATAGAAAAACCAACATTAAAATTCATGTGGAAAAACAAAAATCCCAATAGCCAAAACAATCTTGAACCAGAAGAACAAAGCTGGAGGCATCCTACTCCCTGATTTCAAAATATACTACAAAGCTACAGTAATCAAAACAGTATGGTACTGGCACTTAAAAAGACATTCAGACCAATGAAACAAAATACAGAGCCCAAAATTAAATCCACATATATACAGTCTACTGATCTTCAACAATGAAGGACAGTATATGATGTTGGGAAAACTGGATATCCACATGCAGAAGAATGAAAATAGACCCTTATCCCATCCACATAAAACATCAACTCAAAAAATTTTTTAAATGAATTTATTTTCTTAACATTTTTGTTGCTGTTGTTCAAGTACAGTTTTCTGCCTTTTCCCTCCACCTCTCACTATCCCAGTCCTCCCCACCTCCCTCCCCTGTTTTCACACCCCCCTTGTTATTGTCCATGTGTACTTTATAATTGTTCCTGCGAAACCTTTATCCTTTTCCCCTATAATCCCCTCCCCTCTCCCCTCTGGTCACTGTCAGCCTGTTCTCAATTTCAGTGTCTTTGGTTATATTTTGCTTGCTTGTTCATTTTGATCAACTCAAAATTGACTAAACACTTAAATGTAAGACCTAAACCTATAAAATTACTTCAAAAAAACAGTGGGGAAAAGCACAGGCAACAAAAGCAAGAAAAGACAAGTGTGATTTCATCAAACTAAAAACTTCTGCACAGCAAAGGAAATAGTCAACAAAGAGAAGAGATTACCTACTTTACGGCATGAGAAAAAAATCTGAAAATCGTACATCTGTTAAGGAGTTAATGTCCAAAATATATAAGGACCATAGCCAGATGGCTCAGGTGGTTGGAGCATCATCCCTGTAGATCAAAATGTTGCAAGTGAGGATTAAAAATAAAGAGCAAAATATATAAGGAATTCAACTCAAAATAGAAATAAATAAATAAATAAATAAAAACACCTCATTTTTCTTAAACAGGCAAAGGACCTGAATAGACATTTCTCAGAAGAAGATGTGAAAATGGCCAATAGGTATATGAAAAGGTGCTCAACATCACTAATCATTTGGGAAACACAAATTAAAATCACATTGAGATATCATCTCACACATATTAGAATGTCAAAAAGACAAAAGATAACAGGTACTGGCAAAAATGTAAAGAAAGGGAACTCTTCTGCACTGTTGGTAGGAACATAAGTTGCTGTCATCATTAAACACTAAAATAGAACTACCGTATCATCCAGCAATCCCATTTCTTATTCAAAGGAAATGAGATCACTGTCTCAAAGAGATCTCTACCCACCCATTCACTGTGCATTATTCACAATATCCAAGATATGGACACAGTCTAAGTGTCTATCAACAGATGAATGAATAAAGAAAATGTGCTATATATAGTTAATGAATACTACTCAGACTTAAAAATAAGGAAATCCTGCCATTTGCAACAGCATGGATGGACCTAAAGGGCATTATGCTAAGTGAAATAATCCAGACACAGAAAGATAAATAATACATGATTCTACTTATATGTGGAATCTAAAAAAGTCAAACTCATAAAAACAGAGAGCAGATTGGTGGTTGCCAGAGACTAAGGGGAGAAGGAAATGAGGTGCTATTGGTCAAAGTGTACAAAGTTTTCAGTTATGAAGCATGAATAAGTTTTGGAAAGCTAATGTATAGCATGGTGACTATAACTCATAATAATATATGAGGGAGGCACCCAAAGAAAAAAAACAGGAATTTTCTTCTGGAGAGTGGGCTTTTTGGAGTACAGGCTTCCCTGACTAGGTTAGTCTTCTAGGAACCCATCTGTATCGGTGTACCAGCTGGCATTGTTGTAAGAGGCTGTGCTCTACTTCAGTGAATTTTTTTTGGAAGACTCAACACACTAGCTCATTTCATGATGGGTGATTTACAAGTGCACCTGCGCACATGACACTGAGTGTTCAGCAGAGTTTTTTAAATATTTTATTGTTTACGTTATTACAGCTGTCTCACTTTTCCCCCTTTGCCTCCTTCCACCCAGCCCACCCCCAACCTCCTTATTCAGTCCTCTCACCATTGTCCAACAGTTTTTGACCAAAAACAGCATGACTTCTGTGCCCTATCTTCCCTATCCATACTACCTTGCCCCAAGCAACTTTTTTTGTTGTTTCTCTAGATAAAAAATGTCCGCAAAGGGAAACATTTTGCCAATGTGAAAGAGGTAAAACAAAAAATGGCAGAAGCACTAAAAGGCATCAAAATCGACAAATTCAAAACCTGTTTTAAGCAGTGGGGAAAAAAAGTCTCGATAGGTGTATTGCATCAAATGGAGAATACTTTGAAGGTGACTGAAGTTTAAACATGTAAGAATAAATACACAATTTTTTATAAATAAATTATAGTTTTGGGGGTTCCCCCCTTGTATTGTAAACTGGAAATTTGCTAAGGGACTAGACCTTAACTGTTCTCACCACTCACAAAAAAAGTAATTATGTGAAGTGATAGATATGTTAACTGGTTTGATTACAGTAATCATTTCACAATGCATACATATATCAAAACCACGTGTACACCTTAAATATATACAATTTTCATCAATTATACCTGATTAAAGCTGGGGGTGGGGGGAAATAAAACACCAAAAAGGAAAAAAAGAACAGATGACAAAATGTTGTCTTCATTCCAGCTGCTCCATCCCCTCATTTCGCTCTCCAAACTTCACTTGGATATTCTTGTTATGTACATAGTGCTTCAGAACATGAACTATAATCATCTCTGGCTGGTGTTAAGGTAAGAGCTAGGGCCCAGATCTGACAGAGGTCCCCCTAGAGGCCTTCACCACATAACTGTTCACTGGCAGGATGAGGGTCAGAATAATCTAAGCCAGTGCAAGACTAGCCCTTGAAGACCTGAAGAAATGGAATAGATATACTTATTAGGGCCCTACCAACTCCCCTGTCATTTGTACATGAAGACAATGAAAACTTTTCATTGTTATGATTATCATTTAATATGTATTGCATATATTTTGTTTCCTTTACAAATAAAAACTTTTCAATTAGTATAACTTAATAAGCATAGATTTTTTCCAGTAGAAAGATCTTATTATCTTCAATACAGCCAGTCATTCTACATGAAAAGAGATTGTATTGATAGTACTATAGATTAGGCAGACATGTCCTACAATGCTGTTATTTATACTTACATGATGGACCAAAAGTAAGATACAAGATTATATACTTCGCTACTAATATGGCATAGCTCTTTCCTCATGTAAATAATTCACCAGTTTAAAACCTGAAATAGAGTGGGGAGGGGACAATGAGGAGAAGCGTTTTCAGGAATCACTGTAGATGACACATGGAGGGAACTAAGGGGGAGGAGGGAGGCTGGGGGGGAGGTGGGGGCTGGGGGAGGAGGGAGGGGAGGGAGAGGATGCAAATAACTGTAATTGAACAACAATAAAGTAATTTAAATAAATAAATAAATAAATAAATAAAACCTGAAATAGAGAGAGTGATGGTGAAGGAGTATTTCAGACTTCCTGTCAGGGGAACTAAGCCAGCTCAGGTCTCAATGACTAAGTGACATGTGATATCCTGCTTATCAAGTCAGCTCTAGAGAGAATATGAGTTCTGGATCAAAATAATCTATAGCCTCCATAAAATAGAGCAAAAGTGGGGACCTTTCATGTCCTAAAGAAGGTAAGAGGCTCCTTTTCAAGTCTCTATCTCTCTTTATCTAGACATAAAGCAGCACACTCAGGACAATTTGACATAAGCATTTCAATGTTTCTGTATGTAGTTGCATAATAATGGAGATGACAAAATGTTAAAAGCACCATTTTTATTTTTTATTCAGTAGTGTGAATAACAGAAATTAAACTTCACTCCCTCACTGACCCAGTCCTCAATTCCTACCCCTAAGACAGGTTCAATAACAGGGTAGGACTCAGATATACAGTAATGATATCTGCTTTGCACATTATTTAGAATATTTTTTAAGTGAAGTATTTCATGAGTTTTTACAGCAAACCTGAAAATATCTGCAAACAGCCATCCCACAACATTATATAACCAACCATAGGTTGGTTGAGATTCAGATACTGAATTTCAGAAACTAAATTTCAAATTTTCAGGATGAGATAGCAAATCAACATTCATCTTATAACCTTTTCCCAGCTTCCTTCCTAGGCAAGGGACGGGGCACTTGAATTTGGTGAAAGATCCTGAATCAGCACCGAAGACAACATCACCAGACACGGATGCTTTGTGATTGGATTAAACAATATCACCTGCCATAAGCTAAAAAGGCTTATCTGATAAAGTACAGGATTCTGACACTGAAAGATGATTAAGGAAATCAGCAGCATGTTAAATATTAAGCATTTCTTGGAACATGAACACTGTGCTAGAGGTTACTACATCATAGGAATGGAATCTTTAAAAGATCTCAAGGTCTTTGGTTCTAAGACTCTGCTTAAGCACTAAAATGTCAAAGTATCTAAATGGGTTTCAGAACTGATGCTAGAAAGAAACATGATTGCTACAGTGTGCTTTATTTCTCAGGTCCCCAGGTATTTCCCATTTCACCTCTAATACCATTGCCCTCAAATTCATTCAGCTTTGGGGGAAAAGAAATACAGTTAAATCCATCTTCTTGGTAACCATCAAATTAAGATTCTCTTTTGACTTTGTATATTGTTCCTATTTGAAAAATTTTCTCTCCCTCTTCCATAATATTATCAGATCTCTCTGACTCTCTGTAATGCTAGAACAAATAATAGTATACCTATTTATTCTTCAAATATTTTTGAGTACCTACTATATGCCAGGTTCTATTTTATGCCCTGGAGAGGTTAATTAGTTTTTAATTAATTAGTAACTAATTATCAAGCCCTTTCATCCCTTGTCAAACTGTTAGAATAATGACTTCACCAATATTCTATTTTTCCTACTTCAAGTCCACATTGTATTCCTACATAACACTGAGGATGTCTTTTTTTCCACTGCCACAGATACTATGTAACTCATATCCCTCTAGCCTGCAAGGATTACAGTACCAACAGCACCTGATTGGCCTTTCTCAAACAACAGTGGTCTAACTCACTAGTTTTCATTTCAAAAATTTCCGTTCTCAATAAGAACCAGCAGAGCCATTCCCAATCCTCTGTGTGCAACATCCAACTTGCTGCCCACCCTCTCAGATATGCCCATTCCAACTTTTAACCACTGTGATCTTGATATAATTCAGAATTAAATAACATGTCTTATTTTAAGATAAAATTAAAGATCATAAGTTTTATTATTTATAATTGACCCTAATAACAGTAAGAACACTACCATTTACTTGTGGTTCGGTATATACAGAAAAATGCTTGTCACCTTTGCATTATTTTTTTTTAAAGATTTTATTTATTTATTTTAGAGAGAGGGAAAGGGAGGGAGAAAGAGAGGGAGAGAAACAGCAATGTATGGTTGCCTTTCACGTGGCCCTCACTGGGGACCCGGACCGCAACCCAGGCATGCGCCCTGACAGGGAATCGAACCAGGACCCTCTGGTTCCCAGCCCACGCTCAATCCACTGAGCTATACCAGCCAGGGCACCTTTGCATTATTTAAGCACATTCTTTTTCTTCTTTCTCTTCCTCCTCCTTCACCTCCTCCTCCACCTCCTCCTCCTCTTTGTCTTCTCTTTCCTCCTTGCACTGTTCCTCTTCCTCCTCATCCTCTTTCTTCTTCTCCTCTTCTCCTCCTCCTCTTCCTTCTCCTTAAAGAACATCCTGAAAGTCCAAATTCTCTATAAAAGTTTTCCCACTACCTTTACAATTAATTATTTTAAAAACCAGCATTAATATAACATCAGCATACTCCAAAATACTTATATTTTGAAAATATCTTTTGTGTGTTTATACCTGAAAGAAATCCCCATGTTTCTGATTGTAACTTAAGTGCTTATGTTCATTAATCCACTCTATATCAGTGTAGAAAATTTTTATAAGATTACTTAGTAAATGGTAATTGCTATTCATTACTTTAAGTGTGAAAGGTAAGAAACAGGACATGGAGGTAGAAAAGGATGCCTGTCTGCTTGCCTCTTATACCACTTCTATGGAAGTTGAGGACTTGGAAGATAAAAGACACTCTTCAAAAGAAAAAAACTAGCAAGGGAAGAATTCTTGTTTTGGGTTCATTTGGTGTAGGATGTAGGAAGAAGTGGGTTAGAGGGATTTTTTGAGGGAGGTAAAAGTCTTTTATTTGTTTATCAGATAGAACACAGAATGCATAAAACTTGGTTTAAGTCATGGATTGCCTACTAGAACTTGGCACCTTTGAAAAACCACCACATCTCTGCAATTCAACTCTTCTCATGTGTAAAATTAAAGGGTTATGCTAGAAGGTTCTCTGATCCCTCCAGATTATGTTATTTATGGTTTGTGCAAACGGTACAATTTACCTAAATAATGAACTATGCAGAAAGGTATGTGGAGATAATCCCCTCAACCTCCAGTTTGTATCTACCGATATTCCAGGAGTTGAAAGATCTAAGGGCTTCAGAATACTCCCCTGGTGATAATATGTAACAAAAAAAGCAGTATTTAAAAAGGGGTTTGTTCCACTGAACCTTTGTGCACAACCTAAGAACCGTCAGTATAAGGTAGTATTGGAAGCTCCACTTAATGAGCAATGAATTACATTGCATTAACTCCTGGGTAACATTAACAGTTAACAAAGCGGAGAAACAATGAAATACTCAGAATCATGGATATTTTCAAAATAGAACATTATCACCATTTAGATTAATCCACATATAAATGGATATTGGAGAAATTAAAGGTCATTTCAAGTTTTCATCTAGATATTACACAGGGTCAAAAAGACAGCCAAGACAAAGGAGGGGGTGGACAGGTGTTATGAATAACAATCATTGCTTTCAACTCCAGTTGGGATTTGGAGGCAAAGGCAGAAAATAAAGTACTGCATGGAGGATGTATCAGTTGAGGAGCTGTAAAGAAAACCAGTCTCATCTAAGTGGTATTCTTCATTTAAATTTAGTAAACACTCACGATGTATTGGGCGCAAACCCTTCACTCCCAGTTAAAAGAATGCACAAAATATTGGTCCATACATTTTGTAGGCTTGCAGTCAAATTGGTGAGAAAATGAAGTAATGCTCAACCCATAATTAGGAAAATTATTAAATAATAAATTCTTAGAGATTCACACATTCAGATAAATCCAGAGAGACAACGAAAAAAGATTATCATAGCCTGGAATTGCTGGATTTCCTAAAGAACAATGGGGTAAGCCAAAGCATCAGTATTGGAATTCTGACTCTGGCCCTGTGCCTGGCATCTTTAGTGCCCTGGGCTGCCTATGTGATGAAAGGCAGATTCTGTATGGTAAATGGAAATAAACTAATGTACAAGTTGGGTAAATGAACACTTTAAGTGCTTATGGAAAAACAATGTAATACTTGGTAATGGAGATGTTGGTAACTAAGGAAGAAAAGGATAACAATTTTGCCAGGAAAAAATCCAGTTTAGAATGGCTTTAGTCTAGCAATAACATCAGGCTCTCCCTATGGTTAAAAGACAGACTAATTATGAATGTGCCAGGTGGGCATTAGGTGCAATTGCCATCCTCGGGACAAACTGCACTCAATCAGCACAGAAAGAATTGCTACTGTGCATCAAGTGCTTACAGCTCGATTCACAACCCAGTAAAAGCTCCATAAGGAACAACATCTAAAACACAGGCAGATTCCATTAACAGTTGAATCAGATACACAAAAAATGGACTAATCTTTAGAGTTATTTGCACAATGTAGAGTCTAAAATAAAAAGTACAGCAGCATTTGTTTTTGAACCATGATCCAATGAGCCCTTTCCAGGCCTATCCCCATGTATGGAATGTCTCCTGACTGGTCCCCTCATTCATTCTCTCCACATTCCCAACCTTCATTCTTACTGCTGCTAGACTAATCTGTCTAAAACATAGCTATAGTTACACCTCTACCCTGCTCAACGGCATTCCATGATTCTCAGCCCTGCCCTATAGTGTCTAAATCCTTTCCTCCACATTTCCTGTCTTATTTCCCAGTACAATCTTAGTTTTAAGCTCTTCAAACTGGATTATCTCAAGTATCCAGCACATATGTCCAAGTACTCATCTTTACTATGGTCTGTTCTCTCCTCAAGTTGGATGTTCTCCCCTTTATCTTCCCTGACCCCATTGTGAAGGTTTTAGAAATATATTTATGAGTTTTTTATATTCCTCTTTTTAGAGATGGAACATAATTTCTCTCTTTTGAATGTGGGATGCACTTAGTGGCTCACTTCTAACCAACAGAATGAAGCAGAAGTGATGACAAAGACCCTCCAAACAAGGTTACAAAAAAGTTCTCTCTCTCTCAATGCCTCTCTCTCAGATTGCTGCCTCTGGTTAAAGAAAACAAAGTGCCCTCAGGCAGTCCTATGGGTAGGACCATGAGAAACTGAAGCTTCCTGACAACAGCCATAACAATGAGCCACCTTAGAAGCAGACCCTCCAGACCCTGTCAAGCCTTCAAACTGACTGCAGCCCTGGCCAACAGTTCAACTGCACACCTTACAAAGACCTTGAGCAGAACCCCTTCCTAAGCTGCTCCTAATGCCTGACCTACAGAAACTGTGGGAAAAGAATGTTTGCTGTTTTAAGCCACTAAACTTTTGGAGTGATTTGTTACTCTGCATTAGATAACTAACAGTAACTGATAATTAATAGATAACTATGAGATAACTGACCCAGTTTCAAGTGTCTAAATTTTAAATACATTTTTTAATATATCCTAAATTAAATGCCTCCTCCTCCACACATCTCTCCCAACCTACCTGGATAGAAATAGTATCTAAAATCAGATAAGGCCAGATCTGTACCTGTTTTATAGAATCTCCTATCTCTACTATATTGACAAGTACTACTTGCACATTTTTCTCCCTTATTAGATGTTAAGTTTCTTTAGGATCTGGTTCCAAAGTTTTTCTATTATCACGGGAATTGGGAATTATCTATTATCACAAATATTGACCACATTAAAAAATGATGTGGTCAATATTTGTTGAGAGAATGAGCAGCCTGATTCTAAACTAAAGTTTCTTTCCTTGCAGGGGGTGGGCTGGGTGAAGGAAGGCAAAGGGGGAAAAAATGAGACAACTGTAACAGAATAAATAGGAATTTTTAAACAAAGAAAACTTATTTGTGTTTATTGTGATTTTTAGTATGGAGTTATGTACAAATGAAGAAGCAAGACACAATATAAGAAGTACCTAATTACTTCATAACTTTTACAAAGGAGAAAATTGTTCAGAGAAAAGTAATTAGTATGATCTAATTTACTAAGCAGATTAGGTGAGTGGAATTAAAACATCACAATTTTTATATTAGTCCTTTCCCAAAACTAATGCAGAATGAAATTAGAGTATTGGGAATCTACAGATGACTATATTACCGCCCAAATAACAAAGTCCTCACCAATTTTTCTTCCAATTGAAGACAGTAACTTTTCTCTTTTACATTGTTTGTGAGCTGACATATCCGCTAGACCACTTCCACCCTCCTTCCTTTGGTCTCCAATTTGTTTTGTACAATATTAACTAAGAATCAACAGCAACATATGAAAAGTGAATAACCACTTTTTATTGTTTGTACCTAATATCTAGGCTTCCCATTTTCTCTGAGTAATGGAAAATGTGAAAACTGATTATGAACTAGCTTGAAATGTTCAGAGCATTTGGCTTTTAAAAATGAAAGCACAAAAATTATTATGCTTTGCTGGAGCTTCCCAGATATTATTACATAAAAGGAAGGATTCTTCCTGTAAGTCCTTGTCTTTGCCATTTGGTAAGAGGACATGCTGTCAGAGTCCATCTTTCTGTGTCTTCTGACATATTTCTAAAGTGTCTACTATCAGCCAATGTTCAGTAGTCAAGGAAGTTCTGACTTAGGCAGTGATATCCTAAGTAGGCAAATCATACCTTTCTCTTATGCAACAAGATTTGATCCTTGATCTAAAGCAACAACAATAAACCTATTGAGACATTTTGTACAGGGATAATTGTTTTTATAGTAAATCAGTATCCATGTACAGGTTATTATATACTGTAAAACAACTAATATACTATTTATGTGTGGACTATTATGCACTGTTGGCATGTAAGACATCAATTCAACTGATTCCTCTTTCCTAAGCAACAGTAACAACAAAAAACCTAAGTTCCTGAGTTCCGGTTGTTTCCAGCTTGCTCTCAAATGTTAAGACAGACATTTTTTTCAGTTCAAAATTCTAATAAGGTAAAAAAAAAAAAAGTGACATATTCTTAGTTTCCAAACTGCATCCTTAGATTTTTGACCATTATTGTTTTCACTCTTTACTCCCAAAATGGGGGTAAAATTTTAAGAGACTGGAAACCCTTTGAGTAGCATTATTTACACAGCCAAGTATTACACTATAAAGCACCTCTGCATTATTTTCTATACTAGATAAATGAAATAAAGCTTTAAGCAATAACTCGGGATTTAATCAATGTTAGCTATCAATACAAGTGATTCAAGACAGTATAATTTTAGTCCTTGGTACTAAAAGTTTTCAGCCTAGATTTTCTAGATAAATAACTCTATATTTCTCTTTGTCATACGGACAAATTTTGGAGGAGAAACTTTACTTTTTTTCCACCAGACATACCAGCTATTCAAATCACCACTCTTAAGGCAACATAATCTATCCAAACCAAACTAACAAACTTTAATGAGCTGTTGTTATTAACTTTCCCTATGGGTAGTGAAAAGAGACTCTCTCACTATGAATAGTGAAAAGAGACCGTCTCACATTCAGCCTCTTGGTTAACGTTAAAGCAATGTTTGTCATAATACAACTTCCCCGAAGTGGAAATATGAAGAGCCAGGACAACAGAAAAACAGTCATAGAACTACTGTTCTGAGGGAAGACAAGAGGAAGAAAAAAGTTACAAAGGAAGTACATAAGAACTCAGTGAGGTAATTCAGCAGTCCTATGGGTGTCTGGAAAACACTATAGGAAAGTGAGTATGTGCACCTGATGTGTAACAGATACTGACCAGTGGTAATTCTGAGGAACTATGTTTTTTAATCAGATTTTTTTCAAAAGCAATTAAAAGTAAGCCATAAATATTTTCACTAAAAGAGAAAATTCAGGAACACACTGGTCTATTGATTGCTGCACATGCAGATAGCCACTATCAGAAGGAAACATTCACTGGCCGACCTGGGATCACCTGCTTCTGCATAACAACGGTGTCACTTTTGCCCTAAAAAAAATGCACCAGTTTAGAAAACAATTTGTCCATCTTGATTTTTAGTGGATTAGTATTTAAAGGAAAAAATAATGACATAAGTACACATAAAATCTTAAAATCATCTCATCTGTCTCTCTCATTCTGATACTCCTCAGTCTTGGTAGGAGTAAGCAGTAAGTATACTGTTTCTCAGCAACCTTGAATCTGGCCCTCTAACCCAGCTAAGACACACCGCCCCACACACACTTTTGGTGCTACCTTTACATATTTGCCCAAACTATTCCCATAACTGGCTCTTGTTTGCCAATCAGTAAATCACTTTATCCAAGACCAAGACCAAGACCAAGACTCATTCGCTCACTTTGTCTTGCTGATCCCACTTCATTTTACCTCATGGGAGGCAGATTCTAGAGGTAAAGGTATTATTATTTAAAGTTTATTACATCGATTTGCTCAGAAATAGCTGTACATTACATTCAATATTAGTAACAAAATACACTGTCCAAGCCCTAGTGTGCTTAAGAAAATTCTGGCTGTTGAGCAATAGCTCCACTGCATTCTAGGGGCTCACAAGGTCCCCACCCCTTTGCTTGAAGGGCACAGTTCTAGCTACTGCCAAGTTACAAAAAAATGCCTTGGCCTCATTTCCCCCCTGTATTTTCAATATATTTTATTTCACTACAAACTCCTTATAAATCTTTTTAAATCTTTCTACCACAATGTGGAAAGCACATGAATAATCAGTGATGGCTCTTGTCTTATAGACCTTAAAACTTAGAAGAATAAGAAACAGAATTTAGAAGAATAAGAAAAACAGAAACCACAGAGCTATAGTATAGAATATTATACAATAAATGCCATGAAATAGAAACAATGTGCTATTTAGGTTCAAAAGAAGGAAGAAATCGCTTCTATGGGGGGAGGGGTGTGGAAAAACAAAATAATTAGTAAATAGTAGATTGTGTGGAAATAAGTTTTGAGGTTATCTAATGAGGTTAGATAATAGCAGAGAGGTTCAGATAGAGGGATGTCTAATGGAAACAGTATAAATAAAGGTGTAGCGATTGGGAATTATAGAGTATAACTGAGATAAAACAGTAATTTAAACCAGCAGAATGACAGTTTTTAGGGGTAAGACTTATCCTATCTAAAAAGTGTATGCCTAGTATATATAGAGGGATCAGACTGACAAAGAAAAATATATGTGTTCATAGCATTTGTGTAAGTGCTTGAGTGTACCTACAATTTTATTGAAAATATACATGATTGTTAAGGGCTCATTTGAAAAATGCAAGGATTGAATTTGCAACGGTAAGCTGCAGCACTCTACTGCTGCTTACCTTTGCAAAATGGCTGCTTTCTGCTCAGATAAAATCAACCAGGACCTCCAAAGAGGTCTACTTCCAGCGAAGATTCAAACTCTCTGTGTGAGAATCAGGAAACAAAATAGCCCCAGGTCCATGCTCCTGTAGATTTTCATGTTTATGTTCAGTCACTCTGATCAGGATCAGGCTTCCAAGCTCAGATCAGGCTGCATATTTTGATCAAATGCTAGAGGAAAATGGAGGACAGTAGAGGCATCTGACATACTGAAGCAGAGATAGCATAATGTCTTTCGGACTTGGTGACAGTCTCTCTTTTCCTCACTCTACATCTCAATCAGTTTGATTGATGCACAGAACTGTTCTTCTCTCTTTTCCCTGGGGAGGGAAAGGAGGATAAAGTGCAATATTGTAGAGCAAAAAGAGGTTTTATACACATCATCTTAATTTTCAGTGATGGAAAATGAAAAAGAATAAGAATTCTAAGTGGCAGATAAAGGTTCAAGGTTAATCTGATTGGCAATATATGAAAAGCCACTTACCTCAGGCCATTTCAAATTGCCCCTCATTCTCTCCACAATGAATGAAATGATTCTTTCCAAAGACAGGGGCATCAATGGATAATGGCTGCTATTACATATTCATACACCACTTTACATTCTGTAGCTTACTTGGCAGGAACTCTTACAAGTCTCTCTTTACAGATGCCTTGTCAGAGAGGTGAGGTCTGGATTGAGCAAGCTCTCACTGGCACTTTTTACTGGACAGTACGTGCGGACAGTATGAGGGGAAGCAAACCTCACTCATGGCATGCAGGTGATCTATGCCTCCACTGCCTGCCCCCTCAGCACATGCAGAGAGATGCAGGGTCCAAAGACAGTACTTCATATGTCACTTAAGGACCTATCTGTATAATCTATAGTTTTAACAACAAGGAGTTCTCAGTACTGGAAAGATAATGAGAAAAATCATTGCGTGCCTTAAAACAAATCATGTGAGACAGTTCTCTTTTCACATTAAGAACGGTTTCTTCATCAAAAAGAAAGAATTTTTTATTTTTAAAAAAGTTTAAAAAAAGGAAAAGTCATAAGTTTTTATGTTCAGCTGAGTGTTCAAGTTGTGCTGTAACCAACATACACTTCTCTGGAGCACCATCCCAATGAAATTAGGGTTAAGTCAATTCAATACTTGTTTGCTTTCTAATGTTTGTTATGCACAATGCTGTCAAGTTTTATTTTCATATAAGCCAGTTTACTCCACACAACAAAGATGTGGCCACAGACAGATTTATTCAATGCAGCCAAAGGAAAGCTGAAAAGAATATATGGATGGCTCAGTGCATACCCATCCCACCTTAAAGAAACATAAAACTCTGGGATTATTTATGCAGAATCATTAACTTCACATTTTTAAACCATAATATCTCTCCCTCACTCTCTTGCTCTCTCTCTCATTTTCTCTCCCTTTCTGTCTCTTTCTCTCTCTCCTCAGTTTTTTAGTGACATGTGCAGTTGCTGAATTGATCTTCATGATATACTCTCTTCTTTCAAGGTCAATGATTGCCTTGAGTGTGATGACAGTGCTCAAGGTAACGTACAATTCAGATAAACATTGATATGTTGACCTATCATAAGCTCAGTGTAATTAAAAGGTGTGCCTATGCCTGAGCCAACAGTTTGAAACATGTTTTCTAGAAACCTAGTGTCTCTGAACTTACCCAGAACATCTGTTCATAAATTTTCTTCACAAGCCCATAGTTCAGGGTAGTTTTTATAAAGCATTAAAAATTTGCTTCAAATTCATGACAGAAAATGAGCTTAAGCTGATTTTGTGTTAACCTTTAATAACAACTTCTGGTTTAAAATTAGGGGAAAAGGATTTTCTACTTATATACTGCTAGAGGATGTGAGGTGGATTCAAATATTTTAAGAGTAAACTACTGTCCATCCCATTTGTGGAGTCTGTGTTTCGACATGCAGTGACATTTCTTGAAGAACCGTTCCCTAGGGTTGTTCTGACCACAACTGTTTTCAGTGTGGTTGATTTTTTTATTGCTAATGGGATTGGTGCTTCCAAATATATAATGTAGACAGAGAGAAAATAAGAGTGAAAGAGACATTCCCTCTGAAACTATTCTAGAATGGTCTTGCCTTCCTACCTCTAAATATCATTCCAGGATGTCAAGATACATTTTGGCTATTCATATCTCACAAAGTGCTCAAGGGCATTGTTTGAGGACCAAGAGGAAAATTCTTACTCCAACAGTTGATTCATCCAGGTTCAACAGTAAATCAACTTAAGATCATGGGACTTGAACAAGGAAAAATGCTAAAAACAAGGAATGTGGTTGGGTAACTAAATTAATTTTGAACCAACAACCATTTAGGGATTTGTAATTTACAATAGAAAAATATCTAAAACAACTATGTCACCCAAAGTGGTAAGGCCAAACATGAGTGGCAAAATGTACGTATGTTCAGAGAGAAAAGTTTGCACAGGTAGTGACAATGATGATCTGCTCCTCCAGCTATCAGGTCCAGCAGCAATTGAGAAAGTAGAATGATAGTTACTAAATTATTCTGCAATTTCTAATACACAAACTGAACTGCAACGATAATGTTATCTTTCTGGCTATTCTTAAAACTAAAATACTGTTACTCATCCATAAAATGAAAATCATAATACGTACCTACTAGGGTAGCTGTGGGGATTAAATGAATATACAGTAAACCTTAGCACTGTGCCCGGCATACAGTAAACTCTCAACAAATGAATGCTGCTGTAAACACGCTCACAACTATCATCTTTTACCATTTAGTATTTAGCCATAAGCTGATTTTATTGGAAAAGATGTATATTTGACCATAGTCCTTTTAAACATTCCTCAGGAGAGTATACATCGAGGTGCTTCTATGTTTTGGGTATAAAAGGCAGAGGGATTGAATTTCCAGGTAATGGGACAGAGTTGTGCAGGTGCAAGATTAACTGTGGCCCCTGGGACTCTGAGACTGAAGACCAGCCTACACAGTGTCAATTTACAACTTGAGAGGTCTTGCTGGCCCAACTTCTACGTAGAAATGGGTTATTTTGGTAAAAAGTAAATAAATAAAGCTTTCACTTTAGGAAATCTAAGTAAGGTCCCTCTCGAAAGGATCCACGTGTACTCCAAGTAAATATGAGCCAAGTAATCATGTAAACAGTCAATTTAGAAGAACCCATAAAGCACCTGGAGGTCAGGAAAATAAAAATATAAATTCACAGAATGGAAAGAGAGCCTCAGGCAACACTAAGCCATTAGAATTGAAGGTGTTTCATTGCTGAAAAGCCCAAAAGATGAAAACACTGCCTTGCAGCCCTGTCCTGGGTTTAATCACGTTGATCCACATTCACGCCTTTTTACACTCATTCTACTCTGAGGTTGTCCTGTGATGCACGTTTGTCTCATATTTATACACACACACACACACACACACAGTCTTGCTAAGACCTTCAACTGCATGTGGATGTTCTAAATGATCAGCAAGTGTTTGTTTAAGCCTTAGCTAACACATTAAGCCTTAAAAAAATGCATGACTAGTTTTCATGATCTTTAATATTGACAATGTTTTTCCTGCTTTTATTTAATTTTTTATTATTATTTTTTAATGGTTCAAGTACAGTTTTCTGCCTTTTTCCCCCATGCCAGCCCAATCCCACAGTGCTCCCCCACTCCCTTCCACCTCTCCCCGCCCCCTGTTATTGTCCATGTGTCCTCTATAACTGCTTCAGCAAATCCTTCACCCTTTTCCCCTAAAATTCACTCCCCTCTCTCCTCTGGTCATCATCAGCCTGCTTTCACTTTCAGTGTCTTTGGTTATATTTTGCTTGTTTGTTTCTTTTGTTGATTAGGTTCCTGTTAAAGGTGAGATCATATGGTATTTGTCTTTCACTGCCTGGCTTATTTACCTTAGCATAATTCTTTCCAGTTCCATCCATGTGGAAGGGTAGGAGCTCCTTCTTTCTTTCTGCCTCATAGAATTCCATTGTATAAATGTATCATAGTTTTTTGATCCATTCATTTACTGATGGGCATGTAGGTTGCTTCCAGCACTTCGCTATTGTAAATTGTGCCGCTATGAACATTGGAGTGCATAGACTCTTTTGGATTGGTGTTTCAGGGTTCTTAGGATATAATCCTAGCAGTGGAATTGCTAGGTCAAAAGGCAGATCCATTTTTACTTTTCTGAGGAAATTCCATACTGTTTTCCATAGTGGTTTCACCAGTCTGCAATCCCACCAACAGTGCACTAGGGTTCCCTTTTCTCCACAACCTCTCCAACACTTGTTGTTTGTTGCTTTCTTTATGATCGCCATTCTCAATGGTGTGAGGTGGTATCTCATTGTGGTTTTAATTTGCATCCCTCTGATGGCTAGCGATACTGAGTATCTTATCATGTGTCTCTGGACCTTCTGTATGTCCTCCTTGGAGAAGTGTCTGTTCAAGTCCTTTGCCCATTTTTTAATTGGGTTGCTTGTCTTCTTAGAGTGGAGTCCTGTGAGTTCTTTATATATTTTGGATATTAAACCTTTGTCTGAGGTATCATTGACAAATATATTTTCCCATTTGGTTGGTTCTCTTTTTATTTTAATACTGTTTTCTTTAGCTGTGCAGAAGCTTTTTTATTTTGATAAGATCCCATTCGTTTATTCTTTCCTTTATGTCCCTTGCTCTAGGGAACATATCAGTGAAAATACGGCTGCGTAAAATATCTGAGATTTTCTGCCTATGTATTCCTCTCGGATTTCAATGGTGTCATGATAATATTTAAATCTTTTATTAACCTTGAATTTATTTTTGTGTATGGTGTAAGCTGGTGATCAAGTTTCTTTTTTTTTTTTTGTTTTGCATGTAGCTGTCCAGATCTCCCAACACCATTTGTTGCAAACGCTATTTTTACTCCATTTTATGCTGCTGCCCCCTTTGTCGAAAATTAATTGACTATAGAGATGGGTTTATTTCTGGGCTCTTTATTCTGTTCCATTGGTCTATCTGTCTGTTTTTATGCCAGTACCACGCTTTTTATTACAGTGGCCTTGTAATACACTTTGATACCAGGTATTGTGATCCCTCCTACTTTGCTCTTCTTTCTCAAAATTGCAGCAGATATTCGGGGTTGTTTACGGTTCCATATAATTTTTTGAAATGTTTGTTCTATATCTGTGAAATATGCCTTTGGTACTTTAATAGGTATTGCATTGAATCTACAAATTGCTTTGGGTAGTATGGACATTTTGATGATGTTGATTCTTCTAATCCATGAGCACAGTATATGTTTCCATTTGTTTGTGTTTTCCTTGAATTCTTTCTTCAGTGTTGTATAGTTTTCTAAGTACAGGCCTTATACCTCCTTGGTTAGCTTTATTCCTAGGTATTTTATTTTTCTTGTTGCTATATCAAATGGGATTTTTTTTCTCATTTCTTCTTCTGATGTTTCATTGTTGGTATACAAAAATGCCTTTGATTTCTGGATATTGACTTTGTATCCCGCTGTTTTGCCAAATTCGTTGATCAGGTTGAGTAGTTTTTTGGCAGAATCTATAGGATTTTCTATGGACATTATCATGTCATCTGCAAACAATGACAGTTTTGTTTCCTCCTTTCCAATTTGGATGCCTTTTATTTCCTTTTCTTGTCTGATTGCTGTGGTTAAAACTTCCAATACTATGTTGAATAGAAGTGGTGATAGTGGGCAACCTTGTCTTGTTCCTGATTTTAGTAGGAAAGATTTTAGTTTTTGCCCATTGAGTATGATATTGGCTGTAGGTCTCTCATATATGGCTTTTATTATGTCAACGAATGCTCCCTCTGTTCTCACTTTGCTGAGTGTTTTTATCATAAATGGATGCTGTAACTTATCAAATGCTTATTCCGCATCTATTGATATGGTCATATGATTTTTGTCTTTGCTTTTGTTTATATGATGTATTACATTTATTGATTTGCAAATATTGTACCATCCTTGCATGCCTGGGAAATATCCCACTTGGTCATGGTGTATGATTTTTTTTAATGTATTGTTGGATGCAGTTTGCCAATATTTTGTTGAGGATTTTAGAATCTATGTTCATCAGTGATATTGGCCTTAAGTTTTCTTTCTTTGTTGTGTCTGTATCTGGTTTGGGGATTAGGATGATGCTGGCTTCATAAAAACAGTTTGGGAGTCTTCTATCTTCTTGGAATTTTTGGAATAGTCTGTGAAGAATAGGGGTTAGCCCTGGCTGGCATAGCTCAGTGGATTGAGCACGGGCTGGGAACCAAAGGGTCGTCAGTTCAATTCCCAGTCAGGGCACATGCCTGGGTTGCAGGCCAGGTCCCCAGTGAGGGCCATGTGAGAGGCAACCATACATTTCTGTTTCTCTCCCTCTCTTTCTCCTTCCCTTCCCCTCTCTCTAAAAATAAATAAAATCTTTAAAAAAAAAAAAGAATAGAGGCTAGTTCTTGCTTATATGCTTTGTACAATTCTCCTGTAAAACCATCCCGTCCAGGGCTTTTGTGTGTTGGGAGTTTTTTGATTACTGCTTCAATTTTGTCTGCTGTTATTTGTGGGTTCAGGCTTTCTGTTTCTTCTTCATTGAGTTTTGGAAGATTATGTTTTTCTAGAAATTTGTCCATTTCACACCTCGGTTTTCAAATTTCTTGGCATACAGTTCTTCATAGGAGTTTCTTACAGTCCTTTGTATTTCTGTGGCATCAGTTGTAATCTCTCCTCTTTCATTTCTGATTGTGTTTATTTGGGTCCTCTCTCTTTTTTTAGTGGTGAGCCTGCTTAAAGGCTTGTCGATTTTGTTTATCTTTTCAAAGAACCAGCTCCTGGATTTATTGACCCATAGAATTGTGCTTTTGGTCTATGTGTTTTTTAATTCTGCTCTGATCTTGGTTATTTCCTTCCTTCTACTTGCTCTGGACTGTCTTTGTTGTTGTTGCTTGAGTTCTTGTAGGCATAGGGTTATGTTGTTTGTTTGAAATGTTTCTGTCTTTTTTAGGTAGGCCTATATGGCTATGAACTTCCCTCTCAGGACTGCCTTCACTGTGTCCCATAAGTTTTGGGTTGCTGTGAGTTCATTTTCATTTGTTTCCAGAAACTTTTTGATTTCTTCCCTAACCTCATTCTTGACCCATTCATTGTTTAATAGCATGCTATTCAATCTCCATGATTTTGAGTATTCGGGGTTTTTTTCCCTGGGGTTGGTTTCCAGTTTCAGTCCCTTGTGGTCAGAGAAAATGCTTGACACAATTTCAATTTTCTTGAATTGTTGAGGCTTGTTTTATGTCCTATCATGTGGTCTATCTCTGAAAATGTTCCATGTGCATTTAAAAGAATGTATATTTAGCTTCTTTGGGGTGAAAGGCTCTAAATATATATCAGTTAAGTCCATTTCATCTTGTTTTTCCTGCTTTTAAAACATTCTTTTGATTTCTTAAAACAGGCAAATTTTATTCACAACAGATATTTTTTATATGCAATACTGCCATCCCCTTGTAATTATTTATAACATTTTAGGATAGTTTTTGTTGCTTTTATAATGACACTAGCCTTCCCAACCTCTCACTTTTACATTTAGAGCACTGGTACAAATTTTAAATCTATGGAACCATCCATAGCTAATCACAGTATTGCATTAAAAATCTTGCACTCTCCCTTTACATCAGTTTACAACACTTCTTCCTTTAATTATCATTTGAATGTATTCCATATACTTTTTAATTTTTTTAAATTTGTCAAGTACTGTTGACATACAATGTTATATTAGTTTCAAGTGTACAGTATAGTAATTAGGCATTTATATAACATATGAAGCGATTATCTTGATAAGTCTAGTACCCATCTGACACCATACATAGCTATTGCAATGTTATTATCTATAGTCCCCATGTACTTTACATCTCTGTGATATATCCCATACAATTTTAAATTCCATCTTTTATCTGCATTTATTGCTAATTTTTCCATTTAGATTCTGTAAGTACTCAAAAAACTCCATATTAATACCAAAACAGAGGCTATTTATTAAATGGAAATATTGCCAATAATGTGCATGAGGAATAAAATTTAACAGCTAATTGTAGGACTTTTTCAGTACCAGAAAGCAAAGCACTTTACATGTGTTATCTCATTTAACTTTAGGACAATTTTATGAGGAACTGGTGTCATCAAACCCATTTACAGATGAGAAACTGAAGCAGGGAGACATTAAGTCATTGACAGAGGTCACAGCTAAGAAGAGACAAAATTTAGAACCCCATCTGTCTAGCTCCAAGACCTAGACTCTTAAGCATTACACCATGTGCAGAAAATTTTACGTGCTCTTTTATGTGTGTGCTTTTGTAGAAAATACTTTTCAGTGCTAAGGCAGCCAAAGGAAATCCAAACAAAATGGAATAAAGGCTTTGGCACTGTTAAGCTTCTTTAAACTTTCATTTTTTTCCTTTTAATGTATCTCTTGCTATTGCTTTGTTTCTATTCAATCACAGTTAGAATGCCATAAAAGAGGTAATAACACAAATGATGCTGAAATAACACAGGCAACCAGAGCAAAAATCCATGGGGAAAACTAAACAATATGAAAGCAAAGTCTGAAGTCCCTCACCTTTTGGTGAGTCTGAAGCACCCTGGCTTCATGGCAATCAGCCATACACTGCATAAAAAAAATTTCAGTCCCTAAGCTGTTATTAGGGGCTTCATAGAACAATCTATGTAAGGTCATATTTGCATAAGTCAAGTGTTCCACAGTCTGTAGACCATCTTTATCTAATGCAGGACTAAATCACTGGTGTGGATTGTAATTAACCTTCCATATTGCCCTAAATGTCAGCCAGCATTCACTTAGAGAACAGTGGTTGGAATATGGAAGAAGTAAAGCATAGAACTGAGGTCAACCTCTCCAGCACTAAAAGCCACCAGAATTCACAAATCATTCAATAAAGAAATACTCTTCTATGCACCAATGTCCTTTTACTTAATAAGTTAGTACAAACAAGGGAAAAAGTTAGTGTGTAAATTGGTTATGGCAAGGAATTCAAAGGACCGTGCATGATATCACCAGACTATCATCAGTGCAACAGATATCCTTTAGTCCAGTGCCTTCCAAACTGAATTTCCAGAAGCCCTGGTTTCCTGCTGCTTTAGGAATGAGAGAGAAAGGCCCAGTTAGGGTGTTACAAGCTTTCAATCCTTTCCCTCAACCAGTGTGACTTCACTCTTATTTAATAGGCATGCTGGAGTTTCATGCATGATTTTATTGGAAAGAGTATCTGATGCTGAATATGAAGTTGAAACACCACTAATTCAGGGAACTTTCTACCTTTTATCTACATGCAGACTGGAACTCAAGTATTTAAATAACTGGTCCGTGCTCAACTTACCACACCTTCAATCTTCTTCATGCTTTCCTTCTTCCACTTCTTTCTACTCCACCCTGAGATGTCTATTGTCATTTCCCCAAGTTTTGGAAAATGCATCAATGTGAGAGATACACAAATGGTTCCTCCATCAAACCTTTAAAAAGTGAGCAGACCTATGAACCATATAAGGCATGTGGTCTTTGGAGCAGAGGTACCTTTGGTGAACTGGGCCTGAATCCAAATTCTGCACATAAAAGGTCTGAGCATGTGCATGTTAATATGTCTAGCCCAATTCCTTCATCAATTATATTGTATAGTGCTGTAAGCTTTACCCAGAGTATGTGCATATTTATCACCCAAATAAGAAATTCTTCATATTTCATATTTTGAAGTTGGCCCTTCTGCAGAGCAGTGGGAAATTATTTCTCCTACTGGGAATGTTGAGT
Source organism: Micronycteris hirsuta (assembly GCA_004026765.1). NCBI lineage: Eukaryota > Metazoa > Chordata > Mammalia > Chiroptera > Phyllostomidae > Micronycteris > Micronycteris hirsuta. The sequence continues at coordinate 23,609 of PVJI01007238.1, read as the reverse complement.
TTTATGATCAGTTGGGCTTTGCAGATGACCCAGTACAAGTCTTTCAGTCTATGTAGTTTTCAGACTACAAGTAAGAAAACTGAGACCAAAAAATGTTAAATGATGTCATCAGGTCATTAGTATCTAAGCCAAGACTATAGACCACAATTACAAATTCCTAACACCCTTCTCACTGCACATTCCAGTTGTGTGCAGTCACACCTAGACACTGCAATGGGCCTTGACGTTCTTTAAGATTTTGATAATCAGAGACTTTGAAGATGGTGGCAAGGTAGGTGGGAGCTGGACCCACTTGTTCATGCACCCAACTAGGACACATAGCTAATCTACTGAAGAACAGGGTGAACAGCAAAGGGAATCCCAGCTTATATGAAGTCTGGAAGCCAAAGATACAGAGGATGTTTAAAAACAGATGATAAGGAAATTTTGTAGGCCAACGGGAAAGTTCCCGGGCCCTGAGCTGGGGACCACAGTGGCTGTGGTCTTCAGGTCCTGCACCAAAGACTGCAGCTGTCATAGGGTCATTGGATGAATGCCAGGTCAGTGATTGTAACTTCACAGCTCCCACCTCTGTCAGAGCAGGGAAGCCAGTCCCACACCAAGAGAGACGTGATGGTTGAGGTCTGGGGAGATAAAGGCACACAGCAGATGGTGTTACTCGGCTGGGACTGTTGCCGCTGCCTGGAACAGTACCAGAGAAATTGGGGAGCCGGGTGACACCTGGAGATGGGAAAAAAATTGGGCCATGACAGACACTGACCCAGATAGTCTCTGGACTGAGCAGAGAGTTGGGCTGTGTGAAAAGCCAGCCTCGACCAAGGGGAATTTGCTTAAAAAAAGGCTTGCAGCCACTGTGCAAGGGCCTCTTACCCAGAGCTGCCAGCCAGCAAAGAGGGAGGAGGAAGGGCATGATTTACTCCAAATCAGGGCTCCTCATGGACTGAGTCCCCAGACAGACTTAATTTAATAGGAGGACTAAACTGCCCTGAAGGGACTTTGCATGTGCCCAGCAAAGAGTGAAGAGGAGGGGTGTCAGTTGCTCCCACTCAGTGCACCTCACAGACTAATCAAAGCACAGCACAACAAGGTGGATTAAAGAGGCCAGCCTGGTGCATATAGACAGTGGGGGCCACACAGTGCTCTAAGGGCTTGGGCTGGAGGCTGGGCACCTATGAATATTGAAGACCAGACACAGCCCCAATCCTCAAAAAACCACAGTAAAAAAAAAAACAAGCCCAGTCCCCCTCTGCCTGCAACATCAAGGAAGACCAGCAGAACCCTCTTGGCAGGTTTAAAGCCAGCAGAAGGCTTTTTTTCCCCCCAAGTGTGAGACTTTAGATCTGGAGCTCTACAAAGAAAAAAAAAAGACAGATCCAGAGAGAGATCAGAAGGCTGAATCCAACAACTGACACAAATTTCACTTTGCTGTCCTACAGAACTTGCATTTTATTTTTTAATTTTAATTATTATTATTATTTTTTGTTATATTTATTTTTTTAATTTCTCTTCTTTCCGTTTAGTTTTCTGTGTTTTGTTGTTTGTTTAATTACATTGTTTGACTGACTGGTTTTCTTTGATCTTCCTTTCATATTTCATTTTAATTTTTCTTCTTTCACTTCACTTGTATTCCAATAACACACTACTCTTGGTCTTTTACGTTTTATTCTTTTTATTCAGATCATGTATTTCTTGTCATATTATTATTGTTCCAAATCCCACACAGCACCTTTCCCTGGTCTTGGTCTATTTCACTGATTCCTGAGCTTTATTACTGTTGCGGTTAACTTTATTCTCTTGCACACTACACAAAGTTTCTATCACTTAGTCTCACTATATCTCACCATCTAACCTTGCATACACACTCTGCTTTCTGGAGTCAGCTCACATTCTTTTTCCCCTCTTATAAGAGTGTTATCTCTTTTTCACTTTTATAAAAAGTGGCTAGTTGGATGAAACATCACAGTTATTGCTGGATTTCTCTAAGATTCTCCTACTTGCTTTCTACTTGTTGGTGCTATAAATCCCATAGAATACTCTTCCACTGTCTTAATCCATTTTGCCTTTGCCGTGCCCCTGATCACATACAAGATAAGGTATAAATTTTAATTACCAGTAAACCCACTGAAGGAGAGCACCCATCAACAAAAGAACCACCAACAAGTAAAACTGAAGTACAAGAGAGCCCACACAAACAGAAGAAAGGGCAAACCTAGAGCACTCAGACAAGGAGATCAATGGGACCACACCACTGAGTCCCACAGAACTACCATAGAAGTTCAGCCTACCAAGAGAGCTAGCAAAGCAGAGCATCAGGAATTGCAGAAACAAACAAAAAGAGTCACCTAAAATGGGGGAACAAAGAAATAACTTGCAATCAAAAAGAATGGAAGACTCCCCACTAAAAGAGCTAAATGATATGGAAGCAAGCAAACTATCAGATATAGAATTCAAAAGAATGGTTATAAGAATGCCCACGGAACTCACAGACAACTACAAGAAACTGAGTGAGAACTATAACAGTGTGAAAAAGGAAACAGAAACTATAAACAAGAACCAGGAAGAAATGAAGAATACAATATCTGAAATAAAAAACACACTAGAATGAATTACAAGCAGGCTGGATGAAGCAAAGGACCAAATTAGTGACCTGGAAGACAAGGTAGAAAGAAACACCTAGGTGGAGCAGCTGCAGAAAAAAAGACTCAAAAAATATGATGACAGCTTGCTGATGACAGCAAGACAACATGAAATGTAACAACATTAGAATCATAGGAATACCAGAAAGGGAAGAAAAGTAGTAAGGGATAAAATCTGTGTTTGAAAAAATAATGACAGAAAACTTTCTGAACCTGAAGAGGAGAAAAACCATGCACATTCAGGAAGCAAAGAGAGTCCCGATCAAGATGAACCCAAAGCAGCCTACTCCAAGACACATCATTATTAAAATGCCAAGTTTTGCCCTGGCTGGTGTAGCTCAGTGGACTGAGCATGGGCTGGGAACCAGACGGTCCCGGTTCGATTCCCGGTTGGGGCACATGCCTGGGTTGCACACCAGGTCCCCAATGAGGGCCATGTGAGAGACAACCATACATTGCTGTTTCTCCCTCCCTTCTCCTCTATCTAAAAATAAATAAAAATAAAATCTTTAAAAAAAATAAAATGCCAAGTTTTAAAGAAAAAGGCAGAATCTTAAAGACAGCAAGGGAGAAACAAGAAGTAGCATACAAAGTAACTCTGATAAGGCCAGCAGCTGATTTCTCAACAGAAATATGACCAGCCAGAAGGGAATGGCAAGAAATAGTCCAAGTAATACAAAGTAAAGGCCTGCAACAAACACTACTCTATCCAGCAAGGCTCTCAGTTAAAATGGAAGGTGAAATAAGGAGTTTCCCAGACAAAAGAAGGCTAAAAGAATACACCTCCACCAAGCCAGCACTGCAAGATATGCTAAAGGGAATGCTTTACAAGGATGAAGAAAAAGAGTGAGAGAGAGAGAGAGGAACACAGGTACGAAGGCAGAAAAATGAATAAGTATCTATCAACAATAACCTTAAATATTTTGGATTAAATACTCCAATCAAAAGACATAGGGTAGCTGAATGGATAAGAACACATGACCCATACATATGCTGCCTTTGAGAGACCCACCTCAGAACACCTACACAGACTAAAAGTGAAGTGTTGGGAAAAAAATATTCCAGTCAAATGGACATGAAAAAAAAAAAAACTGGGGTAGCAATACTCATATCAGACAAAATAGACTTCAAAACAAAAGCCATAAAAGAGACACTGAAGGACACTTCATATTACTCAAGGGAAGAATTCATCAAGAAGACATAAACATTGTAAACATATATGCATCCAACATAGGAGCACCCAAATATATAAGGAAAATCCCAGAGGACTTCATGAAAGATCTAGACAGCAACACACTTATACCAGGGGATTTTAAAACCCCACTGTCAAAAATGGAGAGATCTTCCAAAAAAAATATCTACAAGGATATTGTGGCATTGAACAATGCCCTACTTCAAATGGACTTAAGAGATATATATTGAAACCTTTCATCCCAAAGAAGCAAGGTACAAATTCTTTTCAAATGCACATGGAACATTTTCAAAGATAAGCCACATAATAGGACACAAAACCAACCTCAATGAATTCAAGAAAATTGAAATTGGGGGGAGGGGAAGGGAGAAAATGCAGACAACTGTAATTGAAAAACAATAAAGTAATCAAAACAAAAAAGAAAACTGAAATCATATAAAGCATTTTTTCAGACCACAAGGGACTGAAAACTAGAAATCAACATCAAGGAAAAAACTCAAAATCACTCAAACTCAGGAGATTGAATAGTATGATATTAAACAATGAATGAGTTAAGAATGAGATCAAGGAATACATCAAAAAGTGTCTGGAAACAAATGGAAATGAACACACAAGAGTCCAAAATTATGTGGCATGGCAAAGACAGTCCTGAGAGGGAAGTTCATAGGATACAGGCCTATAAAAAAAAAAGATAGAAATATTTCAAATGAACAACCTAACAGTACATCTACAAGAACTGGAGGAACAACAACAATCAAAGCCCAGAGGGAGTAGAAGGAAAGAAGTAACCAAGATCAGTGCAGAATTAAATAACATAGAAACTAAAAGAACAATTCTAAGGATCAGTAAATCCGGGATTTGGTTCCTTCAAAAGATAAACAAAATCAGCAAGCCTTAAAGCAGACTCATCCAGAAAAAAAGAGAGAGGACTCAAATAAATAAAATCAGAAATGAAAGAGGAGAGATTACAACTGATACCACAGAAATACAAGGGATTATAAGAAATTACTACAAAAACTATATGTCTGTGTGAAACGAACAAATTTCTAGAAAAATAGTATCTTCCAAAACTGAATGAAGAAGCAGAAAGCCTGAACAGACCACTAACAGCTGGTGAAATCAAAGCAGTAATCAAAAAAACAAAAATCCTGGGCCAGACGGCTTCACAGGAGAATTTTACAAAACATTTAAGGAAGAGCTAACCCCTATCCTTCTCAGACTATTCCAAAAAATCCAAGAAGAAGGAAGACTACCAATCCCTTTTTATGAGGACAGCATAATCCTAATCCCAAAACCAGATAAAGATACAACAAACAAAGAAAACTTAGACTAGTATCACTGATGAACATAGATGCTAAAATCCTCAATAAAATTCTGGCAAATCACATCCAACAATACATTAAAAAGATCATATACCATGATCAAGTGGGATTTATCCCAAGGATGCAAGGATGGTAAAATATTTACAAATCAATAAATGTAATATATCACATAAACAAAAGGAAAGACAAAAATCACATGATTGTATAAATAGATGTGGAAAAGGCAATTGATAAGGTACAGTATCCATTTATGATAAAAATACTCAGCAAAGCGGGATAAGAGGGTACATACCTCAACATGGTAAAGGCCATATACAAGAAACCTGCAGCCAACATTATACTAAACAGGCAAAAACTAAAAGCTTTCCCACTAAGATCAGGAAGAAGTCAAGTGTGCCTGCTTTCACCACTTTACTCAGCATACTATTGGAAGTCTTAGCCACAGCAATCAGAGAGGAAAAAGAAATAAAAGTCATCCAAACTGGGGAAGAAGTAAAACTGTCATTGTTTCCAGATGACATGATAGTGTATATAGAAAACCCTATAGACTCCACCAAAAAACTGCTCGACCTAATAAGTGAATTTGGCAAAACAACAGGATACAAAGACAATATTCAGAAATAGAAAGCATTTTTATACACCAACAATGAAAGATCAGAATCAGAAATCACAAAAATAAATCTCATTTGCTATAGCAACAAGAAAAATAAAGTACCTAGGAATAAAGCTAACCAAGGACATAAAAGACCTGTACTCGGAAAACTACACAAAACTGAAGACAGAAATTAAGGAAGACACAAACAAATGGAAGTATATACTAAGTTCACAGATTGGAAGAATTAACATCATCAAAATATCCATATTACCCAAAGCAATTTATAGATTCAATGCAATCCCTATTAAAGTACCAATGACATATTTCACAGATATAAAACAAACATTTCAAAAACTTAATGGAACCATAAACGACCCTGAATAGCTGCAGCAACTTTGACAAAGAAGAAGAAAGTAGGAGAGATCACAATATGTGATATCAAACTATATTACAAGGCCACTGTAATCAAAACAGTCTGGTACTGGCATAAGAACAGATACATAGATCAATGGAACAGAATAGAAAGCTCAGAAATAAACCCAACTCTCTATGATCAATTAATATTTGACAAAGGGGGCAGCAGCATAAAATGGAATAAAAATAGCCTCTTCAACAAATGATGTTGGGAGACCTGGACTGCTACATGCAAATAAAAAAGACTTGATGACCAATTTACACAATACACAAATAAATTCAAAGTGGATAAAAGACTGAAATATAAGTCATAACATCATAGAAGTCCTAGAGGAAAACATAGGCAGGAAATTCTCAGATATTCCATGCAGCATATTTGCACAGATATATTCCCTAGAGTGAGGGATATAAAATAAAGAATAAACAAATGGGATCTCATCAAAATAAATGTCTTCTGCATGGCTAAAGAAAACAGCAGTAAAATGAAAAGCAAACCAAACGTATAGAAAAATATATTTGCCAATGATACCTCAGACAAGAGTTCGATTTCCAAAATATATAAAGAACTCACACGACTGCACTCCAAGAAGACAAAAAACCCAATTAAAAAATGGGCAAAGGACCTGAACAGACACTTCTCCAAGGAGGACATACAGAGGACCCAAAAGGACGCTCTGCATCACTAACCATCAGAAAGATGCAAATTAAAACCACAATGAGTTACCATTTCACAATGGTGAAAATGGCCATCATAAACAAACCAACAAACAGTAAGTGCTAGAGAGATTGTGCAGAAAAGGGAACCCTAGTGCATTATTGGTGGAAATGCAGACTATAGCAGCCACTGTGGAAAACAGTATGGAATTTCCTCAACTAAAAATGGAACTGCCCTTTGACCTGGCAATTCCACTGCTGGATTATATCCTAAGAATTCTGAAATACCAATTCAGAATAACCTATGCACCTCAATGTTCATAGCAGCACAATTTATAATAGCCAAGTGCTGGAAGCAACCTAAGTGCCCATCAGTAAAAGAATGGATCAAAAAACTGTGGTACATGTACACAGTGGAATACTATGCAGCAGAAAGAAGGAGCTCCTACTCTTCGCAACAGCATGGATGGAACTAGAGAGCATTATACTAAGTGAAATAAGCCAGCTGGAAAAAGACAAATACCATATGATCTCACCTATAAGTGGAACCTAATCAATAAAACAAACAAGCAAGCAAAATATAACCAGAGATACTGAAATAAAGAACAAACTGACAATAACCAGAGGGGAGGGGAGAGAAGTATAATCGGGGAAAATAAAGGAAGGGCCATGAAAGAACATGTATAAAGGCCACGTGGTCAAAGCCAAAGGGGGTAGGTTTGAGGAGGGGAGTGGGGATGCATGGGGCAGGGTTGCATGGTAGGGGGAAAATGGAGATAACTGTACTTGAACAACAATAAAAAAAAAGATAAAAAAAAAGATTTTGATGATCCCACTCATAGCAGAACATATGTGGATACTTGGTAGCTCAAAGCAAAGCTTCTTTGTATGAGTACATCCAGGGACCTGTGCTATACATTCTCATAAATCCTCATGCTTTCTTTCCTGTTACCTAGCATAATTTTGCCATTCTTATTTTTTAATTTATTTAAATGCATTTATTTAATGCATTTATTTCTTTGTTTATATAATGTTTTTCTATGTCATGAAAACATAAATTCCATGAGAGACATTGCTAATGTTGCCATGTTTAACGTTGTTATTTCCAGACATCATCACAATGGCTAGAACATTATAGAAGTTAAATGAATGAAGAAATGGGTGAACGAATAGATTTCACAATACCCTGAAAATATTTCTATGATTGTACTTACAGTACTTAAACTATGCATTCATGGTTGAATAAACTAGGAGCTTCCTGAGGGTAGTGTCTATGTCCTGCTGTATTGGCAACTATTGTATGCCTTATTAACTCAAAGAAGCCAACCAACATATATTCATCTGATAAATAAATATATTCATTCATCAATAAAATCTAATAATCCTAAACATACAATAAGTGCTCAAACTTCCCTACTTATTGCTTAACAGGTAGGTTGGTTGATTAATTGGTTGGTTGATTGATAAAGATCCATAAAAATAAGATATTTTCAGGGTGGCATTTCTAGGGAGCCACCTCACCATCATGAAACCTAGTATTTTCATGAGAGCCCAAAGATATTTTTTTGAAATATGACTCACTGAATTTTATTCTTCTGTCTTCCATTTTCTTCTTTACTATTTATGACAGAAATATGTCTACTTTGTGGAATAAGTTTTTACTTCTGTTCAGGGCAGTGTACAAAGGTAAACCATTAGGGAGCAAGTTAGAAAGCCTTCCTCTATAAACGTCACTTCAAGTTCATTGATTCACAACTTTCAAAACCAAAAAGAGGACAAAGTTCAAGGTAACCACTTATGACTGTGAGCATCACAGCATGTAATAAAATAGTCATAGAGCTACTGTTTATTGGATTTGAGAAGGTCATTCTGAGTATGGCTCAAGGCTAAGTACCTAAATGTATCATGGTTAATGCCTTGGATTTGACTGCACATTTTAAGAACATCTCTACAAAGAAGATGACAGCTGTGGAAAACAGAACACACACAAATTCATATAAATCTTTCCACTAGCATTTTGGCTTTACTTTTGAAATTTTACAATGTCTAGTCCATGAAATGAAAACATAACAGAGACAGTTTCTTAACAGCTACTGAGAACTGAAAAAGCAACAGGAATTAGTCTTTCATTTCTACCATATTCCAAAGAGAAGAAAAAGAACGTGCTCTATTTGGCAACTGGTGTTTATGTGAAAATATAAGTTCTTATATATTTCATCTGTTGTTAGCCCTGTGCTCAGGGAAAACAAGGGGTTGATGGATAATTGAGATCTGCCACTGATTTTAAACATTTCATTTCATGTAATTATCTTACTCTCCTCCTTCACTATATACCTTGCTAAAATGATATTTAAGCTGCTTTCTCTCCATGTTTCTGCTCTTCTGTTGGTGAAGTAGTTTAAAAAGCATGAATTTACCATGAGACAGGCTCCATGACATGATAAAATAAGGTCTGAAAAATACATAAACTGTCCCTCAAAGCTTGCATTGTCAAAGGCTGTCTATATTGTGGATCTGTCACCTCCTGGATGAGCTCCTAAATGAAGTGTACAATATTCAGAATGTCAGAGATTCCATTTATTTTTGGGTCCCAGAAGGAATCTAAGTTTACGGTCACACATATGGGGACACATCCTGTGAATTAGCAGGGTGAGCTCTTTAGAAGCTTATTTCAAAGAGCTATGAAGAAACTGCCTCTTAGAGACATCATCAAAGGGAAGAGAAGGTAGGCAGAAGGAGCACAGCTGGAGAAATGCTTCAGCATTAGAGCATTTTCAGCACAAGTTCTCTTATTGACTTGGTCTCCTGACTTAGCATACACTGAGCACCCAATAGAGGCCTGTGGACAGGGTATTGTGGGGCTGAGGACAGAAACCCAACAGAAAAGCTATTTCACTAAAGCCACTGGTTAAAAAAATACCCCTCTCCCTCTTACCAAAAATGATGATATTATGATGGTAATGATGATGATGATGACTAAAGTAAGGGGAAGAATAAGACAGAAGTGAGAGAGAAGCAGTCATTCTCTACTTCACATTAAAATGTAATCAGTTTCCATCTCCCTAGCCCCACCCTGAGGTTCCGATCTGCAAACATAGCAAAACCCAGTGGATGCTTTGTTAAAGCTGAGTGGTCATGTTAGCATCTGGCAGCAATAGACACACTTATAAGCACAATTAGGGACTTTCCAAAGTATTCAGTGTCTTAGGGTCACATCGTGGGACAAATGAAATTTGGGTGGTTCCTATTCAAGTGCCCCTATTTTTCTCACAACCCAAGGAGGCCTGAGGAATCTCAGGATATATGTATCCCTTTATAATACATTTTTTAAAATTAAATAACCATTAGATATATGTGAGTTGGGATTTATAACCCACATGTTCAAATTTAGATTGCATTTTTAAAAAATTTATTAGCTGTCTGCTACATACAGAACACTGTGCTAAGTGTTGTATGGGATTTAAAAAATTTTTAAATATGGTAGTTTTATATTGAATGTGATATATTATTGACTATATATCTGCATACAGTTATATTTGATAACCCACCCTCAACTTCTCCTTCTGGAACTGTAGACATTCAAGTCACTGTTACCAACCAAATAAATCAGTTTAAAAGGCCTATAAGTTGCAAAGGAAATTGTTATCAATAAGTCTATGCACTTTGCTCTCAAGAAAAAGAAAGAGAGTCTCCCTGAAGTCAGAAGCCACAGGCTTAGTATGATGTATAAATTAAGAGTCGTTGACGTTAAGTTTAATGACCTGCATTCCCCTGGTAGCCAACATCATAAAAAGTGACAACTAACAGCAAGGGAGACAAGATGAAGACATTAAACATGATGAAAATTCCATGTCCCTGACTTACGTGATGGGCTAAAGCACCTCCATGACCCTTAGGACACATACATGTCAAAACACATCCATGCAGTGTTTAGCTAATATCTCTGAGTCATTACAAAGAGGCATGTTGCATTGTCTCTTCTGTAACCTAGGCAGCATATAGATACACCATATTTAAAATTCTCATAATTTCTTTAAAAATGTGTTCAACTAATCACTTAAAGGCTAAAACCCAGGAATATTCTTCAGAAAACTATAGTGACACATGTGGAAATGAAGACCTGTATCTGGCCCGGGTTAAACAGCAAGTTAGTGATAAAACCCAAATGAGAATCAAGATTCTGAAACCTGAGATAGGAAAAAGAATGACAGACCTTAAGAATTCCATGGAACTGAAAAAGATATTCATCCCCAACCTCTTGAGCAAGATAAGTAACTTGCTCAAGGTCATAATTCAATGAAGAGGAGAAATAAGACAAGAACTCAGATCTCAAGGATTCTAGTATTATATATGGTCTTTCCATCAAAATATATACTTTTCTAAGGTAGTTTAATAGAACTTACATCCCACAGGCTAAAACCAGTCATCCTCTATTTCACAACAGATACATATACTATTTGAAGTAGCTACAGCTCCTGCTTGTCATTACCCAAATAAAGTGAGAATAAGGAAACTGACTGCATTAATTCACTATAAGCAAATGTACAGCTTTCAATATGTGACATAGGTATTTTAAGCAACTGCTGCCATTTATGTTTCAATTTAAGAGATTTAATGAGAAGAAATTATGTGCTACCCCCCAGCTGTAGGAACAAGAGCATTAAAGGAAGTGGAGGACAAGAATATACACATCTTCCTTCCCAAGGTTTCAAACATCTATTAAGAACCTACTATGTATGAGAACTCTGTCTACACTTCACATATCCTACATTCTTAAACATAAATGGCGCAGTCTCAAAAGAATGATCTCAAATCTTGTAATGGTGCTTGTGAAATTTAATAATTGGAAGGTTAATACCAAATCTCATTTATTGCTGCTTTAAATGAAATAGATCACAGTTAATAAAGAGCCTGCAAATTAAAGTAACCCAGTAGTCTTAACTAGCAATTAAAATAACTTTTTTCCTATCAAAGTTGAAACCATATGCTGGAGCACATTTTTGTCACACACATGCTAAGTTTTGCTCAGTAGGGAATAATTTCAGTTCCTATTGAAATATCAGTTTTAATATGAAAATTTTGTTCTATCAATGTCAGGATTCTGATACTGATTACCTAAAGCCACCTGAGCTCAAAAGCCTTCCCTGTAAGAACAAAAGCACATAGCAGGTGTTCTCTTCATTCCTTCCATTCCTTTCTAGTGAGAAGACAAGAAACAATTACTTATATCAGAAGACAGAAAAAAAAGATAGGTAGAAAGAAAGAAGGTTAGATAAATAGATGACAAATATATAGATGAATGGTTGGATGGGTAGACAGACAGATGTTAGATAGATTTATACATGTATATTTATATGTACATGACAATGGGTATGGGATGGAACAGTGAGTGATTGGTAAGAAAGAAGAAGAAAATACATATTTCTTAGATACCTACCTGGTCCTGGTCACTAAACTTCAAACTTCCTATGCATCATCATCATCTCATGTAATCCATCTGTGATGGTACTGCTATGGTACTTATTTTGCAAAAAAATTAATTACTAAAAATATTTATTAAAAACTGTTTATATAAAAAAACTTTTAACAGAAGAACATTGTTAGGGTTAGAGTTAAAACCCAGTTCAATGTAGCCACAAAACGCTTGAGTTGTCCATTACCCACCACCACTTTTCATTCAAAGTCATGCTAAAAATCAGAAGACACTACATTAGAAAACAGAAGTAATTTCCTCTATACCCTCAAATGCGCTCAATAATTAAACATATGCCTTCTACTGAACACTAGGATAAAAAAGCAAAACAGCTTAAGAGACTCATCATAAGACCTTCACACTCGAAGGCAAGTAGATGAGAAGCACATTTCTATCCAATATTGTCTTTTACCACCTCCCTCCTCCACATTCTTCACGTTCTCCACACACCTACCTCCCAACCACTTTTTTACCCCAGCAGTTCTCACCCTTTAATGTACATGGAAATTGTGTAGGATTTTGTGATAGTGAAAAGATCTGGACTCTGAGATTGAGCAGTTCTAACAAGTTCACAGCTGATTCTGGTGTTTCCGGTCTGAGGACCACACTTTTTTAGGTAACTAGCCTCTGCTTTTTACCCCACTGTTAGAGAAAATCAACATGTTGCACATAAAATATTTACCAACATCCTCTGGGCACTAAACACATATACTACACTTGATAATAAGAAATATAATGTACATGTAGGAGATTTGAGCTAGTTGTGTATTTAAAGGAGGAAGATCTCAAAGTCATAGAATCCTCCCAAATCTACCTCCAAATTACCCAGACACAGTTTTATATCAATAAAACCAATAACTGTACAGTAAAGAATAGATTCCATCTTGTCCTGGCTGGGTTGCTCCATTGGTTGGAGTATTATCCTGTATACCAAAAGGTTCTTGGTTCAGTCCACGATCAGGGCACGTAGAGGAGGCAAAGGATTGATGTTCCTCTCTCACATCAATGTTCTCTCTCTCTTTTACTCTCTTTCTCTCTCCGCCCCTCCTCAACTCCCCCCTTCCTCTCTCTCTAAATTCAATAAGCATATCCTCAGGTGAGGATTAAAAAATAGATGCCACCTTACTGCTATTTAAATATATATTTACTTCTAATTCATCATCTTTCACCTATTTAATTTTCTCTGAGAGATTATTCAGGTCACTTTTTAAATGGGTTTCAATGTTTCCAGGACTGTTGCTCATTATAAAAATGTTCACAGCAGATAGAATCTTGCTTCAGGTCAGCACTGTTTTCAAGCTGGCAGACACAGACATCGGTATGTGGATATTGTACCATAAACATTCATTTAGTATTATGTGGAATGTTGATTGATTAATAAATACATAAGCCAGGAAGCCTAATTTAACTCTTAATTCCTTTTTTTTTATTTCACAGAGAGGGGAAAATTAATCTAGAAGTATTGATTGATTGGGAGTTTTAGTCTCGTCTAGACAGCAATGGAAAATGACTATGAACCTGGGACTCTGCAAACTGCATCATTTGCAAAAAAAAACCCGATCAACAAATTTCATCACACTGTGATTGATGCTTAGAAAAGAAAGGTTGAAGTGATCATGGAGAAGAATATGTAATTATCTGAAGAAGCAGCTCGCTATGCAGAATGAACAAAAGAGAAAGAATTAGCTGCTTTCAGCTCAGAAGTGGACACAAATGAAAGAAAATACACTTAAAATTTTCAAAATTAATGAGCATTAGTATATTAGCAATTAGAATTAGTACATTGCATTCTTAACAATGTACAGAATATAAACATACTGTAGCTGCTGTGGTCCCACTACAAAGATTGCATGATGCAAATAACCAATTTACACACTTGCCATCATTAAAAGGTCACATTTAGAACCCAATGTTCTATATCCAGATTTGAACAATGCTAAATTTTTTCCTCAAAACAAGAGAAACATACACATTTTTCTCTTTTTGAAAAGTAGCAATTAAGCTGAGCAGAGAAATTTCTTACAAATTAGGCCTGCATCTTATTTCTGATTCTTTTTTTCCATTCTAGCTCATATTTACACAATGGCAGTCAAGGTCAAGTTCCAAGCCCTAAGCTGCAGAAAGCTGACATCATCATCATCAATACTATTTTCATTTAGTGTGTCCATGGAAGAAAATGGAAGGAAGGAAAAAGAGTAACATTTAAGGACCTGCTGTAATAAGAACTTAAATATTATATCCAAAGATTCTGATCAAGGTTCTCACATCAACCCTTTATTTTATTTTTTATTTTTACTGTAATTTCCATTACCATTTAACCTCCTTATACTCCTTTCCCCCCTGCAATCACCACACTGCACATCAATCCTTTGTTTTATTAATCTTATTTTACAAGTGAGAAAACTAAAAATTAGGGATATTGGAAAGACTGGCCGATGTTGCAATAGCTATTAAGTGGCAGAACCCCATTTATGTTGGGTTCTGAACATGCTCTAATGATCTTTTTACATCAAGTCTCAGAATGGCTTTCAGATCTTGTTTTTAAAAAAAAGTGTTGGGCTCGATACTCAGAGCTTCTGATTCAGTCAATGTATACATTTCCTATTGCTGCTGAAACAAATTACCACAAATTTGGTGGCTTTAAAACACAATTTTGTTATCTCACTGTTCTGTGAGTCAGAAGTCTGGATATAGCATAGTTCAAGTGGGCCCTCTGCTTACAGTTTCAGGGGCTGAAATCAAGGAGCCAACAGCGTGGCGTTCCTCCCTGGAGCCTCCAGGAAGGGTCTTCTTTTGAGCTCATACAGGTTGTGGACCAAATTCAGTTCCTGGAAGTCACCACTTCCTTTCTGGCTGTCAGTCATGGGTTGAGCTTTGCTCCTACAGGCTGCCTGGATTCTTTCTCATGTTCTGCATATGGCCCCCTCCACCAAAGCCATCCCTCTCATACTTTGAATCTCTCTGACTTTCCCTTTTTGTCTATCTCTCTGACTCCAGCCAGAAACAGTTCTCCATTTGTAAAGACTCTGTGATTAGATTGGGCCCACTGGACTATCCAGAATAATCTTAAGAGTCCATAAATCTTAATTACATAGGAAAAGTTTCATTTATATGCAATATATTGACAGGATCCATGGATTAGAGGGTAAACATGTGGGTTGCAACATTTACCATAGTCAGTCTAGACTGGGGCCCCACATTCTCCATTTCCAACAAGTGCTTAGGTGATGCTGCTGGTCCAGGGACCACACTTTGAGAAACTCTGCTCTAGCTTCTACTCCAAGCGTGGCCATGGATTAGCATCACCTAGAAGATTGTTATAAATGCAGAATCTCGGACCTCATCCCAGACTTGGTGGATAGAAACTTTAGTTAAAAAATCCCTAGGTAATTTGTGTGCACATTAAAGTTTGAGGAGCATCGTTCTAGGGCAGTGAAAATATGAGGAAAGAAATAAAGTGTTGTTTTATTTACTCTCAAAACCTTTTGGAAAGATACAGCCTCTCCTTTGTTCAGTTATTGCTCTTTTTTTTTTTCTTGGCAGTAGTGGAGAGAAGTATCTTATCTATAAAGTTGCACTTTTAAAGATTCCTGAACTTTCTCCTTGAGTGGTTTTATTTGTTCATCTCTATTCTCAATTTTAATTCAAAACTAGGGAGATGAGGACCCAAGATGGCTTCCCATCCACTTTCTCCCAGACCTGGACCCGTCTTGCAGCCTAACCACAGAGTAATCAACTCAAACATCCAGCAGAGAGTGAGAGAGAGCCTGAATAAGTGCATGCAGATGAGACAGTGGGGAGAACACCAGAGGGGACAAGAGCCTGCCTGCAGGGCACCCAGGAGCAGGTTGCCCAGGATCTCCAAGCAGAGCAACTGCCAGCACTGCGGCCCAAACCAGAACTTTTGGCTGCGCAGAGTTGGGGTGGCTGTGGATAGGAGCAGGAGCCAAGAGCACCGGTGGTGGAGAAAGATGACGTAAGAGGTGCTAACTCCAAAAACAGCATGGAGGAAGCAGAGCCCACCCAGGCTGAAAATCTCTGGAGGTTTGCAAGGTTAGCACCCCACCCCCACCCTTGTTACAGTATAGCTGCAGCACTCTCTTCCCAACACTACCCAGGAAAGATCCAGAGAGAAACTTTATCTAAAACTGTTGGAGGCTCTGACCAGTGGTGGCCAGCCCTGACGGTGAGAGACTCTGATTTTTGGAGATGGGGAACGCATGGAGAACAGGCCCCCCAAGGGCTCAGTGCTTCAGCATGGGGGCCACAAAGAAACGTTTTTAAAGGGGAGCTGAGGCGAGACCCAAGACTTGGCAGGGACCTGCGGCTCATATGCATGTGCATGCAGCCATAGTAGCTCTGCTAACAGAGAACTCAGAGAGATAAAATCACACTGAAGGGACTGTGTGTCCCACCCAGCACAGCTGATGAGCAGGGAGCTGTTCAGAGTGGAGAACTCGGGTCTCATCCTCCTGCAAGAGAGCAACAAGCTGAAGTGTAGAAGGCCAGGAGCAGAATGCCTGAGATGTATTGCAGACAGCCAGATCCTCTCACAGACAGGTGAACCTAACCCCCACCTGCAGAATTGCAGGCTCTGCAAGATCAGTGAGGCCAGGCTCAGGAACATCCTGCTGGGTACATTTCCATAGGAGAAAGAAGAAAAAGCTGTGAAAGACCCCTTAACCAGACACTACAAAATACACTGTTCCTTGGGCCCTGATCCACTAAATCCAGTAGAGCAGAGAGAATAGAGACACCCACAACAAGGAGGGTTTAGGGTTCTACACAGCCTCGGTGTCTGGACTGTGGGAGAGCTGCCGCCTGTGCCAAGCAGAAAAGAGCTGCCTTTTTTTTTTTAAGATTTTATTTATTTATTTTTAGAGAGAGGAGAAGGGAGGGAGACAGAAAGGGAGAGAAACAGCAATGTATGGTTGCCTCTCACATGGCCCTCACAGGGGACCTGGCCCACAACCCAGGCATGTGCCCTGACCGGGAATCGAACTCGGACCGTCTGGTTCCCAGCCTGCGCTCAATCCACTGAGCTACACCAGTCAGGGCAAGAGCTGCCTCTTTTACACAGATTGTTCCCCCACAGGAAACGGTCAGCAAATTCACCAAACACCATACATTATTGGAAACAATCTGGGACAGAAGAAGATGTGTGGTGAGGGGACAAGGAAACACTCCCATCATCTTCCCTGAATAGTGCCCTGACAGCGGCGACTCTGGGTTCCCACCCACCTAGTCAAAACAGAGGCCCCTTCTGGAGGCAGATGGAGAAGGTACTGGCAGTCCTCTTGGGTCACTAAAGGAACCACCACTGGGCCAAGGGCTGATGGAAACATGGCAGGGTAGAACAGTGGGATCCAGCCAAATCTGAAGGAGACAGCCACAGATCACTTGCAGCCTTGGACAGGCTGTTTAGAGCCAGACTAGGACACCATCTGACATCGCCATGAACAGATCCAGGAAGAGAAGACAGTGGTAAGCACTGGATTCTACTGAGACAAATTCCACCACAGTGTTCTTCATAATTTGCATTATTTTCTCTCCTGCATATCTTTTTTTTTGTACTTATGAAAATTAAAGAAAATAAAAAAGTGTTTTGATAACAAATCCATAAGATAAATATTGTGGGTTGAAAAAGTATAGGGGGTATCAATGGTGATGGAAGGAGACTTGACTTGGGGTAGTAAACACAGAATACAATATACAGATGATGTATTATAGAATCATACACCTGAAACCTACATAATTTTATTAATCAATGCCACCCCAATAAATTCAATAAGAAAGAAGAAAAAATAAATATTGTGGAGTCCCTCCTATTTTTTCCACATTTAGTTCATCTTAGCAATGCCTCCAACACCTGTAGCAAGAGAAAATGTGCCTAGGTGGAACCTCACAGCCTAAGGGACCAGGTGCTACACTTTGATTGTTTTAGTTTAGCTCCATAGCTTTTTAACATTCATTTATTTTCCTTCAAGTTAGTGTCTATTAAGTCGCTAGTTTTTATATTATAGTTTATTTCTGATCTATTCTGCTCCTCCCTTCTCTTACTCTATTTTTCCTTCTTCCTTCCTTTTCTTATTTCTGTTTTAAATTTTATTTTGTCTCTTGCTATGACTTGTTTCTATTCCACCCTCTTAGTATTTCTCCCCTCCCCAACCTCCCCACACCATTTTTCTTGTCATTGGTCATCTCATATTCTTTTACCAGTTCTTAAATACCCTTATTCTCTCTCCACCTTCATCAGACTTTGCCTGCTGGTCCTGGATACAGTGGTTGTTGTTGCATTTCTACAATTTTATTTCTAGATCTTCACTATTTTTGTATTTCAAATCTCAAATTTTACCATTCCCCTTTCCTACTCACCTTGGCCTTCCTCCTGTCCTTTCTTTTTCTCATTTTAAGTTTTAATGTTTCCTTGTCCTAGCCTGGTTTTCACCCCTCATCTTATTATTCCTTCTCCCTCTATCCTCTCAAAATCACTTACCTTTCCTCGAGACACCTCTTTTCTTTCTTTCTTTTTTCCCTCTAATTCCCATCCCATCTATACTAATCTTTGCTCATTTTTTGTTGATATTGCTCTGGTGGATCTTTACTAATACAGTTCCTTTTTTTTCTTTCATTATATTTTCTTTAAATTTTTGTTTAAACCTAATACTATACACTTCCCTCCTCTTACTCCATTTTCCCTTCCTCTCTCCCCTTTTTATGATGTAAATTTTATTTTCTTTCTCTATTTGCCTTGCTTCTATTCCCTATTCTTATTATTTCTCCTCACTCTACCCTCTCAAAATCATTTTTCTTTCAGTTAGTCATCTCATATTCATTTTTCCTTTCTTATAATAGTCTTAATCACTTTACACCTTTATTAATATTGGTTCATTTGCTGTTGATATGTGGTTGTGGGTGGGAGTTATTCTTTGGGTGTGGGTTTGTTTCCTGAGCTGTTTAGTTTTGTTCTGACAGCACCTGCACATGGTGCTGTCAGCATATACAACATGGCAAGCACTGTGACTCTCAATCAGCTGGCCAGAGCAAAAGACCTACCAAAGAATGACTCAACAACAATCAAAACCCAATTACAACCAGATAGCCCACATAAATTGCATAAAGGGCATCCCAAGAGCATCAAGCTCAGAAGATCAAGGAGACTGCACCACTGAGTCCCACAGGTCTCCTATTACAGAAGTTCATACCACAAAGACAGGGAGTCAAAGCAGATCAATCTAATACATAGAAACAAACAAGAGGAGTCACCTAAAGTGGAGGGACAAAGAAACAATGCCCAATGTAAAGGAAAAGAGAAATCCCCAGAAAGACTGCTAAATGAAATTGAGGCAAGCAAAATATCAAACACTGAGTTCAAAATAATGTTTTAAGGATGTCAAGGAGTTCAGGGAGAACTACAAAGAACTCCAGAGAAGTTACAGAGAACATACTGTGGCTATACCAGCATAGAAAAGAACAGAGAAACTATCTGGAACAGGTAGAAATGAAGAATACAATGTTTGAAATGAAGAACACAGTAGAAAGAATTAAAAGCAGGCTAGATGAAGCAGAAGATGGAATCAGCTAGCTGGAGGACAAGGTAGAAAAATTCTCACACAGAGCAACAACACAAAAAAATGACTCAAAAAGAATGATCAGAGAATTCTAGCAAAGATGGAGGTGTAGGTAGAAATACTTCACTTCCTTGCACAAACAAAAGAAGGATTACAACCAATTTAAAAATAATAAACAACCAGAACTGCCAGAACATCAAACTGCATGGAACTCGGACAATCAAGAAGTTACACAAACATTCGTCCAGACTGGTAGGAGAGGTGGAGATGGACAGGCAGGTGAGAGGACTCACAGCAAGGCAGTGAACTGTGTGGGCAAGGCAAGGATGGCTGACCAGGAAAATAACACTCAAAACCTCTAGGTGTAAAGTACTGTGGTGATTGCAAAGGCAGGAGAAACTTCCAGTCTCTAAGGAGAATTCACTGGAAAGTAGAGATAGAACAGAGAGAGTGAGGGGCATTATTTCCTCTCTAATCCCTCCTCGACATATGGTGCCACAACACAGCAACCTGGGTTGCCTGGTTCTGGTGAATGCCTAAGGCCCCACCCCCTTACAACATAACAAGTGATCCAAGACAAAGAAGTATGGCCCAAAAGAAAGAAAAGATCAAAACTCCAGAAAAAGAGCTAAGCAATGAGGAGACTATCTGATACAGAGTTCAAAACATTAGGAATCAGGATGTTCACAGAATTAATTGAGCTCAGTCTCAAAATGAAGGAAGAAATGAAGGCTACCAAAAGTGAAATAAAGCAAAATATACAGGGAACCAACAGTGAAGGGAAGGAAACTGTGACTCAAATCAACAACTTGGAGCAGAAGGAAGAAATAAACATTCAACCAGAATAAAATGAAGAATCAAGATTCAGAAAAAGGAGGAGAGGCTTAGGAACCTCCAGGAAAACTTTAAAAGTTCCAACCTCTGAATGATAGGAGTGCCAGAAGGAGAAAAGGAAGATCAAGAAATTGAAAACTTATTTGAAAAAATAATGAAGAAGAACTTACCTGACTTCTGCCAAGATGGCAGCGTAGGTGGATGCACTAAGCCGCTGCTCACAACCAGAGAGTTTAAACAACGAACTCAATAGCGAAAAATAAACAACCAGAATGGACAGAAATGAACTGAAGTGAAGTCCGACACCCAGGAAGTTGGGGAGGACGTACATCCAGGCCAGTAAGCGGGCAGAACCGAGCGGAGGAGCAGAGTGAGAGGCAATTTGCCCAGAGGGACTCACGCCGCAAGCGCCTAAACAAAACACAACCCCGAGCAACGGGTGAACCCCGCAGGCTGGCAGCGGAACCGGAGAGGCCAGTGGGAACCAGCAGGGCCGAGACTGGTGGAAAAGGCAGAAGGGAACTGGGGAGCAGAGGGTGATAGGGACCAGCGGTAAACGGCAGACGCCATTGCTCCCTCCCAGGCCCCGCCCCCAGAGGAAACGTCACAAAAAAACGACCCAGGTTACCAGGCACCGACAAACACCAAAGACTCTGACAGGTGTGCCGAGATAAAAAGAATGAAAATGGCCAAAATGAAAGAGCAGAACAAATTACAAGTAATGGATGACGACATAGTCAACCTATCAGATGCTCAGTTTAAAAAATTGGTAATCAGAATGCTCACAAAACTGTAAGAAAGTTGGATGCAAATAAATGAACAAATGAAGAATACAATAAAGATAATGAGGGATGATCTACAGGGAACCAATAGGGAAAAAAAGGAAGCTGGGACTCAAACCAATAGTGTAGACCAGAAGGAAGAAACAAGAATTCAAAAAAATGAGGAGGGACTCAGGAACCTCAGAGACATTTGTAAACGACCCAACATATGGATCATAGGGCTGCCAGAAGGACAAGAGGAACACCAAGGAACTGAACATATTTTTGAACAGATAATGAACAAGAACTTCCCAAATCTGGCAAAGGAAATAGGCTTCCTGGAAATCCAAGAAGCTCAGAGAACCTCAAAGAAGCGGAACCCAAAGAGGAACACACCAAGGCACATCATAAATTCATTACCCAAGATTAAGAATAAGGAAAAAATCTTACAAGCGGCAAGAGAAAAGGGGACAGTTACCTACAAAGGAATTCCCATAAGACTGTCAGCAGATTTCTCAAAGGAGACCTTCCAAGCAAGAAGGAACTGGAGAGAAATATTTCAAATCATGAAAAGCAAGGGCCTACAACCAAGAATAATCTATCCCACAAAACTTTCATTTAGAATGGAAGGGCAGATAAAGAGCTTCTCAGATAAGGTCAAGTTCAAGGAGTACATCATCACGCAGCCTTTACTATATGAAATGTTAAAAGGTTTTATATAAGGACTCAGGAGAGAAGGCACCGAGGCCAGATCAGCTACCGGGGAATTCAAATCAGTCACAGTCAAGACGCTTGTGAGGTAAGCAAGCAAAATATAACCAGAGAAACAAAAGATAACCAGAGACATTGAAGTTTAGAACATTCTGGCAGTAACCAGAGGGGAGGGGGAAGGGGATAATGGGGACAAGGGTATTCAGGAACTGCTATAAAGGACACATGGACAAAACCAAGGGGGAGGGTGGAAGCAAGGGAGGGAGGTGGGTTTGCCTGGGGTTGGGGGGGGAGGGTAAATCCAGACAACTGTAATTAAACAACAATAAAATAATTTTATGCTGTATTTTTTTAAAGATTTTTTATTTCTTTATTTATTTTTAGAGAGAGGGGAAGGGAAGGAGACAGAGAGGGAGAGAAACAGCAGTGTATGGTTGCCCCTCACATGGCCTTCACAGGGACCTGGCCTGCAACCCAGGCATGTGCCCTGACTGGGAATCGAACCAGGACCCTTTGGTTCCCAGCCCGCACTCAATCCACTGAGCTACACCAGCCAGGGCAACAATAAAATAATTAAAAAAAAAAAAAAAAAAAAGAACTTGCCCAGTCTGGCAAAGGAAATAGACGTCCAGGAAGTCCAGGAAGCTCAGAGAGTCCCAAAGGAGGGACACACCAAGGCACATCATCATTAAGTTATCAAAGATAAAGATAAGGAGATAATCTTAAAAGCAACAAGGGAAAAGAAGACAGTTATCTACAAAGGAGTTCCCATAAGGCTATCAACTGATTTCTCGAAAAGAAACTTACAGGAAAGGAAGGACTGGAAAGAAGTATTTGAAGTCATGAAAGGCAAGGATCTACATCTAAGATTACTCTATCCAAGAAAGGTATCACTTAGAATGGAAGGGGAGGTAAAGTGCTTCCCAGATAAGGTCAAGTTAAAGGAGTCAATCATTACCAAGCCCTTATTATATGAAATGTTAATGGGACTTATCTAAGAAATAGAAAATCAAAACTATGAACAATAAAATGACAATAAACTCATAAGTATCAATAACTGAAAGTAAAAAACAAAAACAAAAACTAAGGAAACAACTAGAACAGGAACAGAATCACATAAATGGAGATCACATGGAGGGTTATCAGTAGGGAGGCAGAGGGGAAGAATGGGAGGGAAACGTACAGGGAATAAGAAGCATAATTGGTAAGCATAAAATAGACAGGGGGGAAGTTAAGAATAGTATAATAAATAGAGAAGCCAAAGAACTTATATGTATAACCCATGGACATTAACTAAGGAGGAAATGCTGGAGTGTGAGGGAGTACAAGGTGGTAGGGGTATAAAGGGGAGAAAAAAATGGTACAGTTGTAATGGCATAATCAATAAAATATACTTAAAAAATTACCCTAAAAGAATGAAGAGGGTTTAAGGAAGCTGCAGGACAA